>BQNB010055495.1:0-39077 GCA_026074375.1 Tanacetum coccineum
GTCGTTAGTCATTCTCCGTTAAATACTAACGGTTGTTATATGTTTTGTGCATTTAATAATTAAATATAATATTTTATAAATAATTATTAAACATTTACTCTTCATACGTAAAGTATGCAATCCCGTGATCTCGAGTTCGATCCTAACACACATCTACTAATTTATGTCCATAAACTAACAACACTTGGATAATTTGGCCAGGGTGAAGAGAACCTGATCACGAGAAAGACCAAGACCACCCACTACAAAAAAGATGGTGATTGTACACACTTTTTTCTCCACGGTCAAATAAACGTGTAGATTTTTCTGGGTTTATTCACACTCCTGGTCGTGTAAAATATTAGTTACGTTTATATGTGTGGATTTTGATTAAGAAAAAAGTAACCGCATGTAAAGGCGTGTACAAATATGTACGTAAAGGGGTTAGAAACAAAAGTGCACACTCAGAAGTAGGGGTGAGCATACCGGACCGTCGACCGGACCGGAAGACCAGACCGAACCGGACCGACCGGACCGGACCGAAGGTATTTCTGTCCGGTCCGCGGTCCAGTGTTTTGGACCAATTCGGTCCTCGGTCCAGTCGGTCCGACCAAAAACCCGATGATAATGCGTCTAGGACCGGACCGGACCGGACCGAAGACCGACCCAGACCGAACCGACCCAGACCGGACTGTACCATTTCGGTCCGGTCCTCGGTCCGCCGTTTTGGCTAGTTTCGGTCTCAGTCCAAGGTCGGTCCGGTCCGGTCCAGTCCGATCCGGTCCTTGGACCGTGCTCACCCAAGTGTAGACATTTATAAACTAAAAGAAAAAAAATTCCAAACTTATAATTACACATAAAAAAGTGTGGACTTTTCTGAAGCTTATATTTTCTGCCTGAAACTTTGTTTGATTTACATTTATAGCCATTAAGTTTTTCCAACATAGTTAAATTATAAATTTCCCCTAAAATAAAATCACACACCTCACAACTCTTAATTAAGTCATGATTTTATTATTAACTATAAGTAATCGATTCACACCTTTAATCACACGAGCGTTGTTAGTTATGATTTCATTTAATTCACTCGTTAGGGTTTCGATTATTTCATTCGGATCCGATCATCATTCGTTAGGGTTTTGATTAATTCACTCGGATTTGATCAACATCTTCAAATGAGGGTTTCAGTATAGACGATTTGATGGTTAGGTGATTATAAGTTGATTTGACGGCATTTGACGGTTAGCTTTAGCTTATTTAACGGTTAGCAGGGTCGTCCCGTCGTTTTTAGGGGCCCTATGCGATAAATTAAAACAACGCTTCTTGAAAACAAACAACTTAAATATGTGATCAAACTACACAAATACTCAACAAAAAGTATCCAAAATCATCAAACAAAAGTTGTTTAACACGTCACAAGATTATCAAATCGATATTGTTGGAACACTTTTGAGAGTTTTATGAAATGTATACATTGTTTTAATTATTTCAGATGTGTATCTAACCATTTGAAAGAAATATATTCAAACATGGGCTGAAACTGCCATTTTTTAAAGTTATTTTGCACTTAATTTGAGTTATATTTAGATTGTGGACATAAATGTAAATAATATAAATTTTGAGGGACCAAAAGTGAAATGCCTAGAAATTGAGCTTCTTCTTCCCCGTTTTATACCTCTGCAGCATACCAACTATCATATTTCGATTTTTTTCGTATTATAAACCCCTTGAATTATAAATTTAGCGTATTTTTATCAGAATCAAAGCTTCTTGAACACTTTTTCTTCAGATTTGAGCTGAAAACCAAAATTTATTAGCACCGGTGCTCAAAAACTTAGGGGGATCATAAAAATGGGGGCCCTGTGCGGTTGTGAACTCTGCACACCCTCAAATCCGGCCATGACGGTTAGCTTTAGCTTATTTGACGGTTAGCTTATTATATGTTGATTCGAAGGAATTGAGGGCTAGCTTATATGAAGGTAAGCTGATTATAAGCTCGTTTGAAGGATTTGACGGTTAGTTTATTTGACAGGTAGCTGATTATAAGCCGATTTCAAGGATTTGACGGTTAGCTTATTATTATTCATATATGTGAATTTGTTGATTAGGCATGTTTAAATTACGCTATCTCAAGCTTATTTGTGTTTATGTTGTAATGATGTGAATGCGTAGGATTATTACGAGATATGAGTTTATATGATTTAAGTCTGCGAGCTATACAAGACGTATTGCATATTGATCAGATTTGCTTAAAAAAACAGGGTGCACAAAGTTGACAATAATGTTCTTAAACTTTCTCGCCATTAGCCTTGTGTAAGCATTAAGAGTGGCTTTGGAAACTTTATAAGCAGCGGCCATCCATTCTCGTGCAACTTACCATTCTTGAAATCCATTAGAAACCATGGATAATCTCATCGATCGTTTCTTTAGTTAACTTCTCAATATTTTGCAACTCTTCCTTTAACTTTTTGTTGGGTATTAAACTAGAACAATAACAAAAAATTTTAACGGCAATTTTTCTATCTCACAAATATATATTTCACACATGCCTCCAACAAGGCTTGAACTCACAACCTTTTGGTTAGTGGGAACTCACTTACAACCGGACCAAAGTCCAAGTGGCACTAGAACAATAACAATAAAGTTTGGGTAGTTTGTGAAATGTGATTTTTATATATTCTTTATTTATTCATGAGTTGCTTACTTTTCGGTGTCCAGCCATGGAGCTAATGTTCACGATTCTTGGAGATTTAGAGAGCTCGACAAGCGGAATCAGTGCTTTCGTAATTGCTTTAGTTCTGTAGTAATTTATATTTAGACATTTTTCTCTCAATTCGTGAGGTTCATTATAAGTCCTGATACCTTAATCGACTGTTATGCATTTTTATCCGATGAATAAACAAAAATTCTACATTTGTGAATTAATAGTATGCATGCCTCTTTTGTTGATGTTTATCGCAAATATAGTTAGATGGAACTTCTTTAGGCTAAAATTAAAGGGTTTTAGCCGTACAATAGCAACGTATTTTTTTAAATGTTTCGTTTTGGTACGTGAACTTTTTTTTGTTCCACTTCATGTAACGAACTTTTAAGTTTTGTGTTAATTTGCACCAACCTTGACTGGCAACCGGGAAAAAAGTTATAAAACCGGAAAAAAACCTACGTGGCATGTTTAATACTTTTTCTAATGTTCCGTTTTGGTACGTGAACTTTTTTCTAATGTTTCGTTTTGGTACGTGAACTATTTTATATACACGTTTTTATACTCACGTTTTTATATACATTTTTATACACATTTGTGTACACGATTTTATGCACACATTTTACACATGTAAAATGTGTGTATAAAAACGTGTGTATAAAAATGTGTGTATAAAAACATGTATAAAATGTGTTTATAAAAACGTGTATAAAAATGTGTGTATAAAAACGTGTATAAAAGTATGTATAAAAATGTGTTTAAAAATATGTGTATAAAAACGTTTATAAAAATGCGTGTATAAAAACGTGTGTATAAAAAGTGTGTATAAAACATGTGTATAAAAATGTGTATAAAAACAAGTATATAAAAATATGTATAAAATGTGCATATAAACGTGTAAAAATATGTATAAAAATATGTGTATAAAAATGCGTGTATAAAAATGTATGTATAAAATGTGTATAAAATTGTGTGTATAAAAACGTGTATAAAAATGTATGTATTCACATGTCTATCTTTAAAGTCCCTTTAACGGTGCTTCGGTCGCTTGAATCTATCCTGATTGCCCATCTTCGTAGGGGTTAAATGGAATAGTGAGTTTTGGCGACCAGGCCAAGAAAAAGGTGGTCTTGGAGTGTCAAGCCTTTTGCTCTATAACAGAGCCATATTGTTGTAAATGGTTTCTGGATTTTTATTCCCCATAATGAAATCTTTATGGGACCTAGAAGTAATTTAAGAGCCTATCTTACAGAGTTGATTGTGAGGTAAATAAAGTCTCTAAATATGCTAGCAAAAGTATCCTGCTTAGGAGAGATTATATATACTGGAAGTCATGGAAGTTGAAAGATTCAAGGAATTAACATGCGTGATTTTTATAGTATATTAAATGGGCACATGGCGAAAACATTTAAACGAAAATTCTAGGGACGATATTTTGGATTAGCAGCAACCATCTGAATCTCTTATTTTCCCCGTATTTAATCTCCTGATAATATTAAAGATGCGTCAATCTGTAAGAAAGCTTAATGATCCCACCCAACTTGATAATAACTTCCGTTGCAGCATTAGAGGAGGATCGAGCAGTCTCAGTTCAAGAAGCTTACGGACTTGCTCATTTCCGTCGTGCTTAAATTCCCGTGTCCTGATAGATAGTTTCTGGTCTTTAGAGGAACGGGGGAGTTTTCTGCGCTATCTATTCCTGAGATATATTGATGTCAATGTCTCTTGACGGACTTTGTATTTTCTAAAACTCTTTGGATTAAAAGTGTCCCCTTCTCAAAGGGTGATATAGTCTACCTGTTAAAAATCAAATTGGAAGTCGCTTCCTACGAGAGGATATTTCAATATTTCGCGTAGAGGTATTGAGATCGGAATCTATCCTTTGTCCCATTTGTGATAGGTGGGGTTGAAACTAAACTAGACATATATTTTTGTATAGTTGTTGTTTAGTCAGTACAAATTCGCGCAAAAATAGTTTCTTTTTGTGAGGGTATATCGAATATCTACGTTAACTCTTCACTTGAAAGGATCAACTGGGATGGCCTCCTATACGTCTTCAGTCTATAAGTTTAAGATGATGATCCAAGGTGTCTTATTTTGTGGGTTTGGTGGCCGTTGTGTGGTCCCTTACGAAATACAAATCTTCTATATTCGTTTGGAGAAGAAAACCTTCAAAGGCGATTTATCAATCTCTTGATTGTATAGTTCTTCTGTATACTCTTCAAATCTTTTTATTGGTGTAAGTCTAGATGTAAAGCATCGTTCTGTTGGGATGATTGGCTTAAAAACCCTTCTTTGATTTCTCTGTAATTCTAGCTTCTTGCTAGTTTCTTAATAAAATCCGCTGTTCAAAAAAAAAATAACGTATGTATAAAAACGTGTATAAAATGTGTGGATAAAAACATGTATAAAAATATGTGTATAAAAATGTGTGTATAAAAATGTGTGTATTAAAACATGTGTATAAAAATATGTGTTTAAAAATATGTGTATAAAAACGTGTATAAAAATGTGTGTATAAAAATGCGTGTATAAAAATATTTGTATAAAAACGTGTATAAATTTTAAAATAATTAGAAAAAAAAATAAACAGTCGTTAACATAAAGGACTAACGTTGCAAACATTCGTTGGCTAAAAAGCCTAACGTTGCAAACGGTCGTTAAGTGGAACAAAAATATAGCTGATTCCGGTAAAACAAGTTTGATGGTGCAAATTAACACAAAACTTGAAAGTTCGTTACATTAAGTAGAACAAAAAAAAGTTCACGTACCAAAACGAAACATTAAAGAAAGTACGTTGCTATTTTAAACTAAAACCCAAAATTAAACTATATTTAACCAACTTTTTTGCCCGGTGGATATAACGTGAATTAAACGTTAATATAGTAAATGTGAATTAAAAATTAATATATTAAACGTGAATTAAACATTAATATCGAACATGAATTAAATGTTAGGCTGGACGGTATAAGGCGAAAGTCACCTTGCGAGTCCTTATCCCACCTCAAAAGTGATTTTACTTTTTGCCTACTAGCTCGATGAGTTTGGACATGTTTATGCATGGTTAGGGTGAGAAACTCACCTTAGGTGAGTTTTATTTTCGTGGGCCCGTTCTCATTTTAGTTAATGTATTTTGGTTGTGAGTGTGTGTGAGTATTTAGTGGGGTATATTTTTATATAAAGAGAGTATTTTAATGAAAGACGAGTTTTAGTTATAAGGCGAATTCTTATTACTGTAAAAGGTGAGTTGAGGTGAGTTTTAAAGTTTTAGAAAGAAAGCTGATGTGGCGCTGACGTGTCAAGTGGGTTTTCACCCCTTATACCATCCAACCTTAGTGTTAATTTCATAGGGGAAAGTTAAATAAAAGGACAAATTTCGTGAGAATAATACACTAGACATCTTTTTTATAAAGTTTTTTAAAAAATAAAAAAAAAATTTACAAGGTCGGATATGTTGATGCATAAAACTTTTGTAAAGAAAGTTTTTCTAATTTTAAGTTTTCATTTCATTTTTTTAATGCAGAAAAACAATTTTTTAATGAATAAAAAAATTTTGATGCACATAATTGCATTAAATATCTTTTTTGTATCAAAAATTCGCTTTTTTACCCAACTTCTACTGACTTTTTGCAACAAAATTTTATTGCGCATCAAACTATATCAAGTTGAAAATTTTGTGCATAAAAAAATTTTTAGCAATCAAAATTTCGTTCTTTGTGCATTAAAAAAATGTATAAAACTCAAAATTAGAAAAACTTCCTTCACAACTTTTTTATGCACCAACATACGCGATCTTATTGATTTTTTTCAGAATTTTTCGAGAACTAAAAAAAACATGTCTAGTGTATCCTTCTCACGGATATTTGTATTTTTATTTGTTCTTTACCCTAATTCTATATATCTCTAATTTAAACTCCTTAATGTCATATTTGCCAACCAAAACTCATAATGTCATATATACCCAATTTAAATATAAAATTTATCATATTTATCTATTTTACAAATTTATTCATTTTAAATTTATTAAAATTCTTAATACTTGCTATCAATTTGAAAGGTATAGACTACTTTACCCCTCAACGACAAAGACTCCGGCATGTATGTCAACATGTGGTTAATTTTTTTACGTTTTGAGTTATTAACAAGCATTGATAGCCCGCGCGTTGCGACGTGGCTTATTTTTTTCTGAATCGATTACATAAAAAGTGAAGCTTCATTAGAAAATTTTGGCTCGTTTTTCTGTTTGTGGTACGAAAATCCTATCGTTTTGCTTAAATTTATATAATACCTGAACTGTTAAATAGATAATTATTATTATAATTTTTTATTCAGTTTACTATTTTTCTTGAATCAATATTTTTTCATATGCATTTTTCAGACTATATATGAATGTAATTTTACGTGTTTATATAATTGAAATCTATTACCACGTGCTTATTTATCTTTGGTTGTCGAATATATATTATAGTAGTTGTTTCGGTCCGCGCGTTGCGTCAGAGCTATTTTTTTTTTGTTTTTCGAAGATTCATTATCGTAATTGTATAGCCAGTAATTTTTTGTAAGAAGTAAACTTTCATAGATTTGTTCTACAGTTCTACATATTTAGCTTTCATTAAACTTTAAGGTAATTTTTAAAGTTAATAGATAGGCTAAGGGTGTGTTTTTGAAAATCTATTTTTTAAATGTATATTGATCGTCGACAAATTTTACAAATACGTATGCATCTCAAAAGCATCAATATTGGTTTGTTTTGTTCGTAATTAAGAGACGTAATCGTCGGTATATTTCTTATCAAAGAAGTTGATGGATATCTGTTAGATATTTGTGAAAGAGAGTTTATTTTTATAAAATAAATGTAAATAGCAAAAAGTATAGGGTTATTTATATAAATTAAATTTTATAGAATTGCACGAATTTGACCCCTGAGGTATATTTTAAAATTATTAGTTAGTTTAGGGGTATGTTTTGAAATTTTTTTAAAAAATAAATAGTAAAGGTCAACATTTTTTATAAAATTGTATGTATGTCAAAAGTATTTTAATATTGACTCTTTTTGTTCGCAATTTGAAGATCTTTCCAGCGATATATTTTCTATGAATGAATCGGTATATATATGTTATATATTTGATAAATAAAGTTTGTTATATAAAAAAGTTGTAAATAGTTAAAAGTGCAAGGTTGTTTTCATAACTTGTTGCATAGTGTGAGGGTATGTTTTTATAAATTCGTTTTTTATTTAATGAAGCTGGGATTTTGGGCTGTCATCTTGGCCTTTTTTTCACTTCTTAAAATTTGGGCCGTCATTTTGGACTTACTTTTTCACTTCTTAAAACTACGTCGTATTATACGAAAAATGATATATATATTATAATTATAGGATTTGCATGTACAATATGAATGGTGATGTTGGTTTCTTTTTTTGGCTATGCGGGGTTTTTTTTTTAATATAATTTTATGGGAACATGCGTTTTTTTTATTGTATTCTGTGTGGGTTATTTTTTCGGTCTCATGTTTAATAGTGCGGGTTAATTTTTGCGTTAAAATTTTATTTTTATTCTTTTCTATTTTTTATTTGTGCGGGTTTTGGTATTTTTTTATTTTAATAAGTCAATATTTTTGTAATTTTTTTTTCTATTTTGTGCCGAGCGGTTTTTTTTACATTGCCTACAAAAAAAAAAAAAAAAAAAAAAAAAACCAAATGGGTTGGCCCAAGTTGGGAGCCCAAAGGGCCGAGCACTGTAGCGTGTAGAACAAAACTACGTCGTTTTATTCTACGCGAGGCGTTATTATTTTAATTTTTTTTATTTTGTGCGGTTTTATTTTTTCGGCCTCATGTTTAATAGTTTTTTTTTTTTTATATGGGCTTATGTGTGGGGCTTATGTTTAAAGATTTCTTTTTTTAGCTATACGGGATTTTTTTTAATATAATTTTATGGGAATGGCTTTAATGGAGAATTGTATTTTGTTGCGGGTTATTTTTTTCGGTCTCATGTTTAATAGTGCGGGTTAATTTTTGAGTTAAAATTTTATTTTTTTTATTATTTTATTATTTTTTATTTTTTTTGCGAATTAATTTTTTTGGTCTCATCGTGTAAAATGACAGTGTTTAAGTCAATTCGGAAATGTTACCGCGGGTATTTTTTTATCTGAATGCGTCGGTACTTTTGTAACATTTTTTTCCCCTATTTTATGCCAACAATTTAAAAAAAAAAAAAAAAATTTGGGCCGGCCCAGCACTGTAGCAATCTAAAAAAAGAAAATATTGAGCCGGCGATTAAAAACTACAGTAACTTTTTCAATTGCTATTATTATATATATAACAAGCGTGATTACCCGCGCGTTGCTGCGGGTCGTTAATTTTTTTCGCGTAGTTGCGAGGCATTATTATTTTTTATTTTTTTTTATTTTGTGTTGTTTTATTTTTTCAGCCTCATGTTTAATAGTTTGTTTTTTTTTTCTTATATGGGCTTATGTGTGGGGCTCATGTTTAAAGATTTCTTTTTTTGGTTATACATTTTTTTAATATAATTTTATGGGAACATGACTTTTTTTATTGTATTTTGTGTGGGTTTATTTTTTCGGTCTCATGTTTAATAGTGCGGGTTAATTTTTGCGTTAAAATTTTATTTTTATTCTTTTCTATTTTTTATTTTTGCGGGTTTATTTTTTCAGTCTCATGTTTAATAATTTGTTTTTTATATATGGGCTTATGTGTTGGGCCTCATGTCGCGGGTATTTTTTTATCTTAATAAGTCAATATTTTTGTAATTTTCTTTTTTTTTTTCGCTTTTTTTGTGCCGAGCGGTTTTTTTTACATTGCCTAAAAAAAAAAAAAAACCCAAATGGGTCGGCAATTGGGAGCCCAAAGGGCCGAGCACTGTAGCGTGTGGAACAAAACTACGTCGTTTTATTCTACGCGAGACATTATTTTTTTTATTTTGTGCGGTTTTATTTTTTCGGCCTCATGTTTAATAGTTTTTTTTTTATATTATGGGACATGGGCTTTAAATGAGACTCGCGCGTTACTGCAGGTTGTTTTTTATTGTATTTTGTGCGGGTTTATTTTTTCGGTCTCATGTTTAATAGTGTGGGTTAATTTTTGCGTTAAAATTTTATTTTTATTCTTTTCTATTTTTTATTTGTGCGGGTTTATTTTTTCGGTCTCATGTTTAATAGTTTGTTTTTTTATATGGGCTTATGTGTTGGGCCTCATGTCCGCGTCGTTTTTTTAATATGAGGGTAATTTTTGGGTTTAAATTTTATTTTTATTCTTTTCTATTTTTTATTTGTGCGGGTTTATTTTTTCGGTCTCATGTTTAATAGTTTGTTTTTTTATATATGGGCTTATGTGTTGGGTCTCATGTCGCGAGTATTTTTTTATCTGAATAAGTCAATATTTTTGTAGTTTTTTTTTTTTCTATTTATGCGGCCGTTTTTTTTACATTCCCTAAAAAAAAAATAAAAAAAATAAAAAAAATAAAAAAAATTGCCAAATGGGCCGGCCCATTGGGCCGGGTACTGTAGCAACACTGGGTACTGTAGCAACGCTGCCAAAAACGGCAGCGTTTTAACCCTATTATAGTATATAGAGTAATGAAGCTGGGATTTTGGGTTGTCATCTTGGGCTTTTTTTAACTCAAAATTTAGGCCGTCATTTTGGACTTACTTTTTCACTTCTTAAAACTACTTCTTAATCTGACCTTTAACCACACGAATATTCTATGATCCATTAAATACATAGTAATATAGTATCAACACTTTCACCTGCAGATAAGTAGCAACATATAAATTAATAGATGGAAACTAAATAACTAAATAGAAAAGTCTCCAGAAAGGATGATAATTAGGAAATTAATTGGATTTTGTTTCATTAAAGTTTGTCTAGCATAAGGACTTATGCTCGAAGGAGGATTCACACCTGCATAATTGGCCGGATCTTTAGAGAGAGAAGGATGCGGCAGTATTTTTAGAGAGAGAATGAGTGAGCGATGGTGAGGAGACGGTGGTATTTGGGTAGAAGAGAGTGGGTGGGAGAAACACGTGTACTGTTAAGTTACTGTTTATTAAGATTATTATATTAATTTTTTTAATATAAAAAAATCTTACTGTAGCAAATGTGAGGGAAACCTAATAACTTTGCATGTGTAATGGGCATGTTAGAGGGAGATATAGAGAGAGAATCGGTTAGAGGGAAGGAAAAGATCGATGATGTGCACTGTGTGTGTTGGTATGTGTTTTTTGTTACTGTATTTTTCACGGAGAGATAGAGAGAGTGAGATTCAAGGAAGGAGGAGAGGGTGAAGGACACTTATCATACACGTGTATGTCACATCTTAAGCACTGTAGCACTGCTACAGTGCTACAGTGCTGGGCCAAAAAATGCCTAAAAAATTTAGCCCAAAAATTTGGGCCGGCCCAATTAGTTTTTTTTTTTTTTAAATTTGTCGGCACAAAAAATCTAAACGACGGCGTTTTTTGACCATGGGCACTATTCATCTTAAGCACTGTAGCACTGCTACAGTGCTACAGTACAGTGCTTAAAAACTACAGTAACTTTTTCAATTGCTATTATTATCATATATCCTATAAGCCACTACAAAAACGACCAACGACTCTGTCGTTTTGTTTGTGGGCTCCATGTGGCCTGCATGTCCTGGCCCATCTCCAATTTGGCCCATCTCCGGAATTATGCAAATCGGATAAGAAACACAGACTATTCTGGAACGATCTTCATCCCCCCACCTTCCAAAAGTCCCAACCGCCTCACACCGACTCTCAAATCATAAAGAGTATTACGGATGATAATCTCAAATACACCTAAACACCATCGTTGCATTTCCCTTACAACCGACGTGCACAAGGTTAGTGTTTCATTCTTACCATGGATTATGCTTAATTTACTTTTTATTTAGCCTTTATGTTCAAGCTCAAATATTGGAAGTTATTGGGTTGATTTTCTTTTGTTTGTGGCTATAGGAATTGGAAGTTATTTAGCCTAAAGGTATTGAGGTGGCTTGAGCCTTTGATTTAGTATGCATGTTTTTAAAGGTTTAATTTTTGGTTTTGATGATTTGCTTCTGCGGGTGTCAATTAAGTTTTGGTTTTTATGGTTACAGGAGAGTTTTTGAGTTGTATAATGAATGCGGAAGATCACAACCTGCATCAGTTGCAAATAGTGGTTCGCAGGTATCTTTTTACCTTTGCTAAATTAGGAGTTATTGTTTTTATTTGGGTTGCCATTTCGGTTGTAAATTGCAGCACCCATTCTTTACGAAGCAAGCAAAATGACACGCTTCGCTTCGGTAGCTTTTAAGGACTCATAGTGGTAAACACAGTAGCGTACTATTTCAGCTTATGTAAGACAAAATATGGCTTTGAGCCCCCTACAAAAACGTTTAGATTTGGTTACTTTGTCTTTAAGTTATAAATGAACCTATCATGTTAAAAGCTTTCATATACCATTACAATGAAAATACTTACTGCTATACATATAAGTCTCACTTCTTTAAGATGTTACAAATAAGTCCCGCTCAATCAGTTTGTTATTGTTACTTAAAAGGCTATTTATTTGCATTTTACCTGTTAGAGGAACCCATTAATGGGTCAAACGTATATTCATTAGAGAAGTACCGATTTTATATTGTTCAATCTTTTTTTGTTTGCAGGTAGTGTCACTCAGCTATATACCAATGTCTTTTTAATTGGAAGCAAAAGCAGAGACATAAAACTTTGGGATGCTGTCAGCAAGGTATATAGCAGTTCATTTTTTATATTTGTTTGGATACACATGGAAAAACTTATTAAAGAAGCTTATTGACTAATTCTGTCTTACAAAATAAGCTAATGTGTTTTTAGTAGTTGTAACATTTGATTTCGTTTTTGTGTTTTCTGTAGAAACTTGGCTTCCATGGAATTTGCGGGCGGAATATGACCGACCATTGGTTAGCTGAGTAGCTTGCTGAGATGGTTGCCTTACACATCAACGCCTACCTTCCACCGCAATTAAGGTAAGCGGCTCAAAGGTTTAATGGCCGAATTGGGAAAAAATAACTTTACTAACAGGTGTAAAAAACATAACTAATAGTTACGATGATGCAGACAAATCAAAAAAGAATAATGAGGTTAGAACTAGGTGCTGAGGCTGTTGTCAAAAAAGACATGAAATATGAAGTTAAAAGATAGTTTCCCAAGTAAATTTCATCTCTCATGAACAATGTGCAATCGCTAAAGTATGTTATGTAATTATATTGAGCGTCATTACATAGATGCCAACAATTTACCAGACCCAAATAGTTGATATCAGTATCATCAACTAAATTAGTAGTTAGTAATGCTCAGATTTTTAATCGAACTCATATTTGTGAATGGTTTAACCTCTGTACTCTTATGTTATGCTTTTAAGTAGTATAGGATGCACTTGAGAAAGCTAACTTGGCAGATGTTGATCTTTTTGCAGTCGTCGTTACATGTTGGCTAATGAGTTGTCCTTACTATTGCGTTTGTGATTGTAGCTTTATAAAAAATTTCACAAAAAATGAATCATGGCAAATTCATCCACATGACAAATGAGGCGCTCGCCGCGAGTCACGAACTTCCAGTGGCGGCTGGACATGCACAAACCGCACCTCTCCACGTCATCGCAGCTTTAATCTCCGAATTATATTTACAAGTTTGGCATTTTTTAATCAAAGAGGGGAAAATGAACTTGATAACGTGTAAGAGCATATCATGGAAAGTGTGCAGTAATTGTCGTGAGAGCAAGTTTGTCATAATGTTTAGTTATACAAAATAGTAATTGGTTGTATACCAGCAATTAACTGCAGCATTGTAATGTATTGCAGGCTGTTATTGAACATTCGGGGATATATGACCTTTTTCATAAACACGAGATTGGGAAGGAAGAGTGGTTGGCCCAGTTGTGGCTTTTTTTCTTAATTCGGTTGCATTCACGTATACAATGGCTATTTAGCAAGTGTAATGTGATATTTGTAAATACTGAACCATACAAACTTTAATAAGTGTCATTCTTAAGCTATAAAAGTTGACGTTGAATGTATATTTTCATGTTGTTAGATGACACAAAAACTGCCGGGCAAACAGTCAATCTCAGAGGCCCAAATGAAGACCTGAAGCGATAGCGCTGCAGCGAACGGCATTGTCGTATTGAGCGTCATTCCATTGTCGGTGGCCGAAGCTTGAATTCCTGGAAACTATATGTGCGGGCCCTGGCTAGGTGCTGATGCTACGTTTTATGGCAGAAGTGATGCTTCCAGTACAGTGGGTATGTTATTGGTTTGTGAGTCTCAAAATTATCGTTCAACGTTACTTTCTAGCATGTTCTAAGCTAATTATTTTTTCTAAAAACAAAGCAATGATATTGGAATTGATTTAAACGATCTACTTTAAAAGAACCACCTTTTGGAAGGTATGAAAGTCGAAAAAGGTGAACCTATGTTTATATTGAGAGCACTGAAAAATTAGGCGACATAATTAGATACAAAGAAAGTTAAAAACAAGTCCCCTGTTCGAGCTGTGCACTGAATGCTTATGCAACATAGATTAAGGCCGGTTAGTCATCTTTTGCGTTATCTATAGTTGTTGTATAAACTGTCCTCAATAGCACAGTCCGCAAGGTCCATGGTGGCTTATACTTAAAGAAGAAAAGACAAGCATCTAAAAATTTAGTTTTTACTTGGCAATTAAATAATGAACTATTCTGATTATGAACTTCCCTGCAGACAGTTCATGTTGCTGCTCAGTATGGGTAAACGTCATTTTTGGATTACATAGTATCCAAGTATCATGCTGATTTTGATGTACCCAACAGTGATGGAGTCCCCTTTTCATTGGTATGTTAAAGTGTCCTTTTTTCTATTGGTGCATAATACTTGAACTTAAAACTATCAATGGAAGTCTATTCACGTATATCTCGCTATTGGCTTAGTAGACATATAGTCGTGTAACTAACAATGGTAGATTAACAACAGTAATGAAGCACTTCAATTTTTTGATTTCATTACAAAAGTTTGAGTAAAAGGTTTGAGACACAGATTCACAAACTCTATATAGAAAACAAAACAAAGCAGAAAGCATCTGAGTACGAGATTGAAAGGGCAACAATACAAGCACAAAAACAGATCTCTGCTGAATTGAAATATACAGAAACTTTGAAGGTTAACTTAGACATGTGTGTTTATCACAAACTTCCGGTTCTGGTCAGGTACGTCGCTACTGTATTGAAAAAAAAAAGCTCTTTATACACATTTAAGCTATGATAACTTCTTAAAATAAGTTTTGTCATGACATATATACTTTCTATTGACTCACTAATAAAATCTTTATCCAATACAGGATGTTGCTGCATTTCTTTAATATATTGAATCAAAAACATTGGAACAACGGGGAACAAACTTTTGATTCATGATACGGACCCACATGATGAAGACCAATTCAAGGTATTTCACATTTCATGCGATTATTTGTTGTTTTTATCAGGATAAGTCTGCATTATTATAAATGATATATATTATTCATTTGTGTCACGGGGATATAAAGCTTCTATAATGAATTATAAACAGGTCATCACGTTCTGTTTTTTTATTTGCTAACCACATGTTCAAACGACGGCGTTTTTTGACCATGGGCACTATTCATCTTAAGCACTGTAGCACTGCTACAGTGCTACAGTACAGTGCTTAAAAACAACTACAGTAACTTTTTCAATTGCTATTATTATATATATAATGAAGCTGGGATTTTGGGCTGTCATCTTGGCCTTTTTTTCACTCAAAATTTAGGCCGTCATTTTGGACTTACTTTTTCACTTCTTAAAACTACTTGTTAAGACTACGTCGTATTATACGAAAAATGATATATATTATAATTATAGGATTTGCATGTACAATATGAATGGTGATGTTGGTGTTTTCGCGCAGTTCCAAGCCGTTTGCAATTGCTAACAAATAAGAAAGAGAAAAGTAATAAATGTATTTTTTTTTAAACTGTATGTTTTTTGTCGGGGACAATAATTTTGGGACGGAGGGTGTACTTACAAACCTTCCTCCGGCTATAAATTCTTCTTCATGTTTGATAATTCCGATTTATTTATTTTTTTTTGGTAAAGGGTTTTCCTTAAGTACAAAGGATGAGGGTGAGTCCTACATCTCCGCC
The DNA here is from genome assembly GCA_026074375.1 of Tanacetum coccineum. Classification (NCBI taxonomy): domain Eukaryota; kingdom Viridiplantae; phylum Streptophyta; class Magnoliopsida; order Asterales; family Asteraceae; genus Tanacetum; species Tanacetum coccineum. Next base: position 15,851 of record BQNB010055495.1, read on the forward strand.
CGTTACATAGGCAAAACTACTTCCTAAAAGGAATGTACATAAAATGACTAGACACAAGAAACAAAAATTTATTTCTTCTACGACCACGAACTCGGATATCCAGATTATCGCATATAGTTTGAAGCTCTTTAGGAAGATCCTGGCCTTTATACATATCATCATCGTACGGGTCGTCATCATAGTCACCAGTTCTATAAGAATCTCTCCATTGTTCCAACAAACTTTGAGTGCCAAAGCCAACCCTTTCTGAAGCCATAGAACGAGTCATATCATTATCAACTGATGCAACCTCATCTTAACTATCATGATCACTCGAATACTCTACCTTTTTTAGAGGATTCTTCTTATTACCGCTAGAGTTAACAGTAGCCTTTTTAGGAACATGTCTATATTCTTTGTGAGTTTAAATCCCACTTTCGGACCAACCGGAACACCTCGAGAAGTTTGACTAGGCTTTTTCAAGTTCTTCGCCACACCCACTCCTATATTCTTGGGACATTCATCGTGAGTATGACCAAAAACCTTACAACACGAACACCTAGGGGGTTTCCATTCATATTCAACAGCCACCACGATGGTATCTTTTAACTCCTCATGAGCCCAAAGTTCAATCATAGCTCTTGAATTAAGTTGTTCTTGAATTAAAAGGCACAACAACTAAGCCGTTCAAAAAAAAAAAAAAAAAAAAGAGGCACAACTACTAAAACCAATTTACACTAGGATATATCCTCAAATCTTATTTTGCATTTGTAAATGTTCTGTTACGAGTTTCTGACATCCTACATGAAGTTGATACTCTTCGTATAATTTCATGACCACATGTATTGATGAGATAGTATATGGGCGCAAAAAGATATATAGCCACTCATTCATCCTCAATGTCTTCAAAATGATACTTAATACATACATGAAAATTCCTCTTCCTCGTGTGTGTGTTTTTGTTTGATTTATGTAATTAGATACAATGACCAACATATAACTTTAGAATTTGGTCAATTTGCAGTAGAAAAGCATATTGTCTAATGACAAAAATTTAGTGACGACGTTTAATTTTTGTCACTATTGAGGCCTTATAGTGACGAGAAAAACCCGTCACTTAATTTTCATCATAAGGAACAGGTCAGTGACGAACTTGTTTGTCATTAGGTTTAATCACGAAAAATGTTCGTCACTCACGCTCAAACTCTTTGAACTTCATTTCTTTTTTTATCAAGGACCCTCAAAAAGTAAAGGGACTTAAACCGTCATAACCCATAAATTTAGAACAAACAAATTGCCACTCTCTTTACACACACTTAATCCTTCATTCACCCCCAAATCGACCCCCCCAAAATCTCCAAATCGTATTTTCTAGGGTTTTAAATTCGTTCAGTTATATCAAATTCACACACGTACATTCAATATTTTAATTCATTCACCATGTTTTACGCATCTATTCACACACATAGCTTCAAAATCCACCGATCGCCGGTGAATCACGACGACAACATCCACCACCAATCACCGCATACACCGGTGTTCCACCGCGACACTTAATCAGCTCTCTCAATCGAAAAGGTATCTTCATCAATTAGGTTTCATAATTGCTATATAGCTTGATTATCATATTGTGATTTTGTTAGTGGTCTGATAAATTGATTTTAGCTATGTTTGTTTGGTGATTTTGATTAGGTGATATTATTCGTTTAGTGAGTGTATAATACGTGTGCATTTTTTAGCATGTGCGCAAGTGTTTGACAAAATGCTTCAGTGAAAGCATTCGTAGTTGTGGTTTTTGATTAGTGCTTGTAATATGTTTGATTGGTACTTTATTTTATATCTTAGTTTTAGCTATAGTAGTACTAGTTAGCGTAAGTGTAGATATATCGATCTAAGTTGACATTTTACGTGCTTTGACTGCCGTTTACGTTTATTGCATAAGTTACTGATTGGCACTTTACTGAGTACTGATTGATTGCTTGGAGCTAGTGAAACAATGATTCCGATCCTGATCCTGTAAATTACCATTTATTTTGTATTTAATTTTCATGATTTGCTATAGTTTTTAGGATTGACATTGTTACTGCTACGAGTTAATGTCGTAAAGTTTATCGTTTATTTCATTAAATATTTATGTGTTCAGCAAACTAGTCATTTAGGGGTCTACACTGTGAATAAAGCGACAAATGTGAAACAATTAGTGTTAAATGATGATTATTCAAATGACGGATGAAAGAATGTTTACTACTTTTGTATATTGTTTAGGACTACTCATTTTACTGTGGTGCGTTTTGTTTAACTGTTGCATACTTTAGCCCCCAAGATTAATGACGTTTGCAAAAAATATCAGAAGTTTGAATCTCTTAATGAATGAAAATCTAAGCAACACAATCGGCTAAGTTTAGTGTTACACTGCAAGGATAACATTGCATTCTATTTGTACGTAGCGTTTTCTGAGAGCTGACTCTGTACTTGTGCACATGCTTTACGCCCTCGAGGAATTATTGGAAATGCTAGAGGTATATGTCATGTTGCCCAGCCTGATAAGTTTCTTCCCACCTTTAGTTTGTATTTGCAGGAAAGCTTTCTTGCGTGTCCCTATTTTGTTATACAAGTATTTGATTTATGCACGTGTACATTGATGAAGGGTTTGATCTTTTTCATGCTGTACACGTTGAAGTATGTAGCCTCTTATTTCTCTAACCTTTGTGTTATGCCTTGTTAGCAATATCAGTTAATGACTTTCTTTTTCTCATTCTAGATGCAAGACGGGTAAACACACAACTGAAAAGCCAGTCTTGCCCTAGGTGCAGCTAATGTGTCAGCTAAAGAGACTTGCCGTAGGTGCCGTCAAGGGTTCTTTTGCTCAGACCATGGTATTCATCCAATCTCGACTCAACTTTGCTAATTCATCTGTAATGTATGTAGGGGTGTTTGGCACAGTGTCTTGAAAGTAAATGTGATAATCCGAATAGGATAATCAGCTAACAAAACAGGCTGCAAGAGATAGTTCCGGATGTGTTTTGCTCGTAGAAGTAGTGAACTACTTAAAATTAGATAATCATGATCTGAGTTCTTTTGGCAGATTATGATATCTAAGAATTTACATGCAAAATGAGTAAATGACCCCTAAATAAACATGTGGCTTAAGAGTATTTCCCATGTGATAAGAATGTTCATTTTCACTAGCAATGTCGGATTCAGTTTAGTTTATCTTGAGTTTAGTTAGCATACGGCTATAGGACTTTGAATCATGGTTGAAGATTATGAACAGACCGAAGATTATGATCAATAACTTAGGTTTCAATTTGTATGTGCTTATTAATGAACACATAGTTAGGGTTTTGATTTATTTGATACTGATTGTATGAGGTGAATGATTTGTTGCAATGCTGATATGTGATTATGATTTCTGTTAGAAGGGACAAATAAATATGGAAAGGAGAGAAAAGTTCTTACAGAAGGAATCTCAAAAGGTGAATTTACAAATTTACTTTTCCGTACGATGCATGTGTTTGATTTTTTTTTATTTACTTATATATGTTTGGTTTTGTGAAGGCTGAGAGAAGAAGACAAAAAGAGCTTCGTAGGGAGATAGAAGCTATAAAACAGAAGGCTTCTGTCGAAAAGGCAGCAGCTAAAAAATTTGCTAAAGAATCTATGAAACTAATTCAGGATGAACGTCTTGAGTTGTTGGAATTAGCTGCTTCTAGAAAAGGGTTGCTTCAATAGCTTCACTTGACTATGAAACCTTACAAACTCTTGATTCTTTTCGAGGTACATACCACTTTTTCCCGTCATTAACCATTATATTTGTCTATCGTGAACATCATTGTTTTCTTTTCTTTTCTTTTTTGTATGTTATTTCGATTTGTATTTTAACAATAATACGACCAATCATATCACGCAGAGAGCAGTTTGCTGATATAATTTGGATCCAGCAGATCGAGATGCAGTACCAGCAAATGTAGCACTGCGGAAAGAAAATCGTGATCATAGAGTGATCACTTGAACTAGCATTCACTCCATCACCCGAAAAGATTTTTTTCCATCAAGTGTGCCTATCAATGCCGCTACAAACCTTCTTTGGAAGAAGACATTGCTCCCCGTACCTCTTGCGATATCAGAAAGGCTAGTTCTTCTATCTCGTTAATTACACAAACATTTTTGACTCATTTACTTATTAACAGATCGGCGGGGGTTGTGTAATTTGAAATGGGTCAATACTGTAATATAAGTAAAATAAGCTAAAACCGAAGGTGTGTCAATCGAGAAGAAACTTGCCAAAGTGAATATTTAAGGTGTACATCTTACTATGTGATGCTAAATTGCGAGTCTTAGTGATTGAGAATTTATTAACATATTACACTTTTTGCATAATATTCCAGCTACTTGTTGGATTGGTTAGCATACAAACGTACCAAACAACCTTGCTGTAGCACTAAACTTAGTACCAAAGAGCCTTGCTGCAGCACTTTACTCAGTACCAAACAGCCCCAGCTGCCACTATACTCAGTACCAAACAACCCCTTGCTCACATTCTCACCCAACTAACGGTTTAATACTTGTATTTATCAAGTATTCGGAAAGGGGAACATGGCTTGTTTGTTCTGTCTTAGTATAGCGGCTGATGTTTTTTGCTTTGAAACCAGGCATCGGTCTGCGCAGCTGGTGATGGTTCTGCTTACCAAAGGAGTACTGTTTTGGGGGACGATGTAGTAGTGGTAGCGTAAGTACTTGTTAGACATTCATCTGCAGCAACCCATTTTACTCTCCACGTCCTATGGATCACTTATTACCGAGTTGAACTAATTGTTTTCTTCATTTTTTGTCGCTTATGTAGTGCTTATCGAACCTCACTTTGCAAATCAAAGAGAGGTGGGCTCAAGGACACCTATCCTAATGACATACTTGCACCAGTTTTGAAGGTATTTATCAGCTCGTATTTTAGTTTCATGGTTCTGTTTTGAAGTATTACGTTTTTTTCTCTATACTTGACCAGGCACTGATAGAGAAAACAGATCTTAATCCAGCTGAAGTTGGCGAGGTTCGTCAGTCTACCACCTATTCCTTTTTAACTCTTGTATTATCGGTACCCGCCTCTGTTTGTTAATGTTTTCTTGCTGAATTTTCATATGTCAATCATTACAGGAAAGTGAGGGAGAAGGTTCCTACGCCAAGGAGACTGAGAACTGCTCATAATGATATTAACATAATAAGTGTCAGAGCATGTTTGGCAATCTCCAGAAAATGTAAGTTCATATCTTACATCTGAAGTTTTATTAACTGAGAATTATTTACATGACTATTTTAAGAGGCTATATACATGAAATTTATAGTTAATAAAGAAAAGTGAGTATTTTTAAGGGGTATATATTTGCTCAGGGTTAAAATCAAGTTAGTTTGGTATCTCGTTTTCATTTACCGTTCGTATTCTCATATCGTGTAGCAGGGTAGAATATTCGAAAAGCAACAGAAAGATTAATGGCTTTATCACTAATTTAGTCAATTTCTATTCTTTGATTTCTTTCTGTCAAACTAAACATCTGGCTTTTTGTTTTATCATTTCTGAGGTCAATTCTTTTAAGTTAACTATAAGATGATGTAAGTGTCTCTCTTTCAGATTTTCGGGATAATATAAATTATGTGCTTTGAAATTATTATTTTTATGCAGGAGGATTATAATACCGAAGATTATGATGAAGCTCAAGATTATGATGAAGCTCAGGATTATTTGTAATTTTAGTTGAAGTTTAAATTCATGATATAGTTTACCACTTGAGGATTCTCTTACATGCTTGATTATCTCTTTATACCTTGTTGAAAACATATGCTATAAATCGAGTAATTGTTGGATGTATGGATTAAGTGATTTCTTATTATTGACGGCGTATGGATCAAGTATCTTTTGTACCTTTTTGTCACTTCCGATCTACAAATAAGCATATTGAAAATTGCAGCTAATATAGAATTTTGGAAAGTGACGACGTATTTCGTCACTATTGGACGTTAGTGTTCCGTTAGTTTCCCGTTAGGTTCACCCAAATAATGACGCTTTTTTTTCGTCACTAATTCCATCAAATAATGACGATTTTAGCCATTTTTGTGATGAAATTGAGTGAAGAAATGGGTTGTCACACACCCTTAAGTGACGACTTTAGTTCGTCATTAATTTAGTGTCAAATTCAATTTCGTCACTAAAAAATTTGTGACGGAGCTATTGTGACGACAAGTGACGACGTCGATTTTCGTCATTAAACTGGTTTAGTGACGAATTTTCCTCTAACAGTGACGATTTTCCATTCGTCATTAAAGCCCTTTTTCTTGTAGTGTAAACGACGAGAGCTTGATAGAGTTAGTTATATTGCTAGAGTTATATTATTGTTTTTATTAGTACCTATGTTATTATATTGTATACATATTCTCTATGAGCAATCCACTTCTGGAATAACTCGCATATGTTAATCATGTTGATCAGATTAATAAGACCTCAATATGATTCACTATTCAAAAGTTTTTGAGTAGTGCCAAAAAAAGAAATCCAAAGTGATTTGTATAAAAAAAGAAAGATTACAATGCTGCATCATCGCGTGGGTAGTAAATCCTCATTGTCTAACAATCTTTATACATGTTTTATAACGTGTTGATATTGCATGCAAAGGATTTTGCATTGCTAACAATTTTGACAAACTTTACAATATTATGGATACATTTGCATGTGGTGATGCATGCAAAATATTAAACAAAGGTATAGACTAGTTAAATAAGAGTATGGACGAACTCAAATAGTAGGATAAAACAATACTCCCTCCGTCCCATATTAAGTGTCCACAATGGAATCTTTTAAGTCTTTTTTTATCAACTTTGACCATAAATATTTTTGTTTGTGTTATATAATATTGAACGAAAATTCTACCAACGAAAAATATATTCAAAACTCTATCCATTCATATATCTTGCATCAAGTATCATATAACGTAAGAAGAAATCATTAAGGTCAAAGTTGAAGAAAAAAGACTTTGAAAAAGTCAAGTGGACACTTAATGTGGGACGGAGGTAGTAATTGTTAGATAGACACCAAAACATATGAGAACGTAAAGGCCAAAGAGTGTTGACAATGATTGGGTTCGAAAATCCACATATAGATTCATCACTCCAAGACCATTTTTGTAACACATGTTGAATGTTTAATTAAACAATTGTTTGATTACGCTAATAGCTAGCTTTAGCTTAACTTTGTGAAAAGTGGAGCTTTTCTAATCAGTTTTGAGACAGCGACTTGATTAGTTGGAAAAAATGAGTTTAAGTGAAATCATTAATAGGGTTTGCTAATGAAAACGTTCAAGGTTGTGGTCAAAAGTATCATTTTACAATAATTTAGTTGTAACAAAGCAATTCATCCAATTACTAAATTTATTTAAAAGGCAGAAATCAGGAAACGAGCTGCCATTAAATGTTGTTGCCGGAACCGGGCCGACCCACCGGAACCCGGCCGGAAAACCCGCTCCACCCGCCGGAACATGTTATAACTAATGCCTGCTCCGCCCCGAACTACGCCCCGACCCGACATCTGCATTTAATGCTCACAAATATATCCACTCTCTCCCACATCCACCCCCACCCATATTCCCCATTCTCTCTCACACAGATCTTCTTCCTCTTTCATTTTACGGGACACGTGTTTCCCCTATATATATTTACTAGGGGTGGCAATTCGTGTCGGGTTCGGGTTGACAGGTTGACGGGTCAGAAAACTCCAACCCGAACCTGACCCATTTAAATAATCGGGTCAGCTATGTCAACCCTAACCTGTTTACACATAACCCGAACCTGACCCATTTAACCCGTATATATAGTGGTTGGTTGGTTAAATAGGTTACACAGGTTAAATAGGTTAAACGGGTTCCGGGTTGACCCATTTAACCCGTTTTATAAACAAAATTTGGCACATTACACGGATTAAACATGTTAAATGAGTTTGTGGGTCGACCCGTTTAACCTATTCAACCAATATAATAAAATATAAATAATTTTAAATTTAAGAAAAAAATCTTAAACGGGTTGGCGGGTCGGCCTGATTAATTTATTCTCAACCCGAACCTGACCTGTTTAATAAACGGGTTAGATAGGTCGACCCAAACATACTTAGAATCAACCCGAACCTGTTAATTTTCGTGTCGGTTTCAGGTCGAGTTTCGTGTCGGGTCAGAAATTGCCACCCCTAATATTTACCATATGACTCATCAACCATTCCCCAAAACATAAATCCTAACATTTAACATAAAATAAATCCCTAATCAAATCAAGGAGGAGCAAATTACAGATCTTCTTCTGATTTGAAGATTGAAAAAAAAATCATACAGCTTGAAATTGTGTGTGGGGGGCTGCAGTATCATTGGTAAGTTGTTGAGTTTCTGTTAAACTTTTAATTGTTTTGGTTACATCTTAAAATTTTATTATTGAATTTGTTATGATGAAGAAGAAAAAGAAGAAAATAATTATGATGGTAGTGGTCAATGGTGATACAGGTTAGCAGGATATGGTCCGCCAAGAGTATACAAAGAGGTAAAAACTTTTCATATTTTTCATTTCTTTCAATTAATTGATTACAACTGAGATTTTTGGCTTTGATGTTTCTCAAGTATGGCTTAAATAAATTAATGTGCAGATGTTTAGCGGAAAAATAAGCAACCTTGAATTACGACACACAATAATTGAACACAAAGAGGTAATTTTCTATTGAATAATTTGGAAGCTTCTATTTCTTTCTGAAAATTCTAGTTTTTTTAGCTTTCTATGTGGTGCAATTTTGCAGGTGACTGAATTTTTAGTCTCGCGTACGTCGCCCTTTTTAGTGAAGGGGTGGTTGACGGTTGCGGCTTTGTAGCCTGCTATTGATGGGTTGCATATGTTCTGTTGATATGTTGGTGGGTCATATATTGTTTTTTAAATTCTTATTATACTTTGTTGGATGTACTATAGGGTCATTTTTTTCGGCTTATGAGCTTATGGCTTATTTAATTCCATAAGCTCAGCGCGTCGGCCTAATAAATTCATAAGCCAAAAAGGGGCTTATGAGGTTTTTTAAATTCAAATAAGCCCACGAGCCTACAAAATAAGCTAATCCAAACGCCCCTTTTGTTCCTTATTTAAATACACGGTTTGTATTACTGCTCTGTGTTGCGTGCTTGCATCTTATGTGAAATAACATGACCCGACACATACTTTTAATTGTTTTTTTTACGCTTGATGTTAAATTTGACAGTTACCATTTCGAACCTTTAGATGGTGTGATGTCAAAATCTGTACTTTTGATGACGCAATGCACCAAACTTATGTGGATATGAAGGTATAAATGACTCAATATAAATATTGTTTCGTACATGAATCGGATCTTGCTGATGCGGGTTCTGTATCGCAGATGCTGATATTGCCAGCTGCGTAAGGGTGAACTGTGGTTTGTGTAGGCAGTCTACACAGTCCGTCTTGGTTGATACCCAAGGTTAGTATTTTTGTTTTCTCGATATATTTCCTGTCGAAACAACCAATCTAAAGTTGTACCATTTAAAGCCTTTTGGTGGGCTTATCATATCATATATCTCAGCAAACAGCAACCCTTTAATATGATTCTTGATGACACCTAGGTCTATACTGAGAGGTTGTTTGGTTAACCGTATTTAACATGCGTATTCACTTATTGCATTTTGTATAGGCTGGGAATCCATTTTGAAGTGTTTGGATGTAGCCTATACTGTTTTTCCCTATCTACACCTGCCTAGAGGTAGTACTATGAACTAATTAGCTAAGAGATATAACTATCGAGAAAGGTTGTCATAAGACATGTAGTTTTGTATATAATAACAAAACTTCTTTATTTGTTTATAAATAGATTGGCTATATTGGTTCATGAGTTTTTGGTAGCTCACTTTTGATGTCATATTATTTCATTATTGCTTAGCCTTGAATTCTATTTAAACTCATAGATCTTTGGTGGGGTGTCACCCTGCAGGCTATTGCTACGACGGTATGGGATGCAGAGGCATCATATTAAAACTCAACCGTACATATGTGTGTGTGATAGAAAAATAATGTTGGTAAGTAATACATATGTCTGCTTATGTTTTGAATTTGTTTCTGTTTTTTGAATTTTTTGTAAGATGCTGCTTTTATCACGGTCTTGCAGAGTACGAAACATGTTATTAATAGCTTAAAATAGTAAGTAACATGTTATTAATAGCTTATCACAATCTTTCATTAATAACATGTTTCGTACTCTTTTATGTGTCTTTAAACTTGGTAACTATAAAAGAATATGATATTTGGAGATATTTGAAAATATCATGCGCCAATATTATTTTGTTAAAGTCAAAATTACTTTCTCTCAACTGAGGAACACGAAGTAAAATCAGTTCATGTAGGTAGTTTACAACTATTGAAATGCAAATTTAACATATGTAAGAATTAACATAGGTTGTGGTTTCATAAAAAGACACGTTGAATATTAGGAAAATTGAAACTTGAACTGTTAAGTGCTCTTTGGTGCCACCGATTGTGAATTTTGGTATCTGTTTATGCGTGCGTATGACAATTTAGTTCTGTGTTAGGGTGTTGTGATCTGTGTTTGACATACGCAGCTCTATAACTATAGGTTGGTAAACTAAGTAGTTTTCGATAGGTTGGTCATTTCAGATGAAATTAATTGTTTGTTCATAAGTTTGCCACAAGTAACTACAGTTATTTTGTCTCTCGTTATCATCTTCCAGATTGATCATTTTTATATATTTTTATGCTATTAGATCTAAGTTGTTAATATCTTCACGGATTAAATTGTCACCCCTACTTTCATTCACCGCTCCCTCTTTTGGCAGAACTTAGATTTAGTATAAACCTTAAGTTCTTCGATTATATATCGTTTACCTGCTAAACATCAAGTGATGCTAATATTATTGGAGTTTTGCATTTAGATGTAGTTTGTATGGCTATTCACTCAATGTTTAAAAACTTTAAATTGTAGCAAAGTTCAAGATCCAGAACGTTATAATTGAGCTGCTACTCAAAGGTGTAAATGAATAAAATCTAATAGAACATTTGCCTAAAGACCTACAAAGAAATATACGCCGAACGATCTTATAAGTGAGTTTGCTCGAAACAGCTTGATACATATTTCATAAAATTTATGTGGAGATTGTCATTGGATCGGCTTCCTCACAGGTTGAATCTCTCTTTGCGTGGAATGGATATTCCGGCTATTTCTTGTTCCTCTTGCAATGCTAACGTTGAATCTGCCAATCATATTTTCTTTGAATGCATTATTGCTTCTGATTTATGGAAGCTCGTGTATAGATGGTGTGAAATCTTCTTTGTCCAAGCTTTACCCTTTGAGGTGTTTAAAGATTGGTTATCCTCTTGGCATGCTCCTAAAGAAAAGAAACACAGGTTTTTCATCATTTCTACCTCGGTTCTTTGGTGGCTTTGGAGATTTCAAAATAGTGTTACTTTTAACTCTCAACCGTTGAGGAAAAGTGTCATTTTTGATTATCTTTGTTCTACTTTGTTTTCTTGGCTCTATAACAAAGGCAATTTGATTTTATCCTGGACGGATTGGCTGAAGTCCCCTCTAATGACCGCGTGTTTGGACAATGGTTGAATGCTTTGTTTCAGAAGGCTGCTTTCTTATCTCGCCTTCTTTCCCAGGGCTTGTTTGGGGTTTCTTCAAAAACCACCTCAGAGTGAAAACCGATGGCTCGGCCTCCGTGGTGGGGGGTTTTTCTTTTGGGGAAGTGAAAACCAAATGTTTGGCCTCCGTTTTAAATTTTTTTTCATCCCTTTAGTTTCCCTCGCAGTTAAAGTCTCGGGTTGCATCGTTATGCTTTTTTTTGTAATTCATATGTACTTTTAAGTTTCTAGCTCCTTGCTAGACTATTTTTTTCAATATATTATCATCCGTTCTAATTTTTTTTTCATAAAATAACATCGTCATGACGAATTACATGGTACTCCTTTTGACGGTCCTAATCTTCTTTTTTAATTTCAGCATTAGACCCTGCTTTAGCATCACGGCTCACCGCCACCAGCCTTGGTCCGTTTATGAAGGTGTACCTCATACAATGAGTTCTACGCGGATCTTTTTAAGTTGAAGATATTGGTTATAACTTTTCTGCTTATTGTTATGGTAAGGGATTGCTTATTACGTCATTTAGCCTTTTTTCAGGAAATTTTTAGCTTATGGCTTATGAACACGCTGTGAAAACCAACCCCAAAATCCCACCACCACGTGCGGAGGGTAGGAGTTATCATGGTGGCCCACGTATGCAGGGTGTTCACTACGAGTAGTGAGGCTCTCTGTATCTCCTAATCTTAAATACTATGCACCGACCAGAATCATGTCCACTATGTGTGATGGTGCCCGCCATTTCACGAAGACCATGCGTAGTCGGTGACCATCACCGATCGCGAATGTAAGTTTCATGTTAATTAATACGCCTTTATATCTTATTGTGAAATTAATATGGATTGAAATATACCCTTGGCTAAAAAGGTACTCTGCTACTTTTTAATCTCCAACTCATATGACTTTCTCTACCGCTTGGGAACACATATTACCGAATTCGTGAACCTTTCAGGGCTAAACATGTTACATGTATTCTATTTTGATTTTTCTTTTTTGAACAAGGAATGCTATAAAGAATTTGATTGCCAATGTTCCTGAAACTGAAGATGTGGGATCAAATAAGGTTTAGAGGATGTCATCCGGTTTCCAGAATTCTTTGACATACATGTCTTTGTCAAGGAGAAAGGTAAGTAGTTGTAAATATAATTGCCGCATTTGATTCTACAAATCGTAGAAAGCCAACCCTTATATAGTTGTATCAGCTGATTAGAGTATCAGTAACAATAATGGAAACTTGAAATAGTGTTTAATGAGATTATTTTTTCTAGAGGAAATAAGCTATTAAGCATGAAGTGATTAAAGTCTGATAGTCTATTTGTACAGTCACATATTCTGATTATATAAGACTTTTCCATATGCAAAAAAAAACAATATGACGTGCACCACTATATAACCAGAAACGACTTTATTGACCCATTTAGACGGCCAACTCCTAGCTTATCTGCTTATAGACTTACTTAAGCTTAAAATTCTAAGTTACAAGCGTATCTAAACACTTGAATACCTTATTTTGGTTATTTCAGCTTATAGGATCCGTAGAAAAGCTAAAACAAACACCCCTGTAGTATTAGGATTTTCTTATTTCATGTTTGTCTTTTTTTCAGATTATCTCCATAAATAAGCAAACCAAGCAAAAAAATAATACAAGTACTGACTTTTCATTGCCCCGTTCCATTAAACACTTTGCAAGCCGTTATATGAAAACTTTTAGGAAGTCTATTGGTGTCAAGATTAAGGAAGAGGCTGAGTTTATCGAAGGCGAAGTATGGAGACAATGAAACCATATAGTTTAGGCAGTCACATATTGGTAGCTTAATGCATGCCGGTGTGTATTGTACATCGCTACACCTAATTATCTATCTTGGTCTTTATTTGACCCTCGAGTAATCAAATTATCAAGTTTAGTTTCACTATACCTGTAGGCTATAGACACTTGGAACTGATTATATTTGAAATCTGAAAACACAATTATAAGATTAAGAAGGCTATGCCGAATAACCCCATTTTGCATGATATCTATGTTTTGTTTTTGCTAATATAGGCCGTTTGGTTCTTGAATAGAGAGCGTGTAGGGATTTGATAGTTCCATGCTCTTTAGAAATGAAAATAAACCAAAGTAATGGGTGCTCCATAGTGGGTTTGCTTCCAGCTCATAATTCTAATGCTATACAGGCATGATCCATATCATTTCTGTAGTCTGAAAGGGAATCATCAAGTAGATTAAGTAGTTAATAAATTCGGTAATAACCTATGTAGTTTGTTGCATATGTTAGTGTCATTTGTGATTCGTGGAAATTATTTGGTACTCATTTGTAAGATTGTGACCTGTTTTAAGTGCATCAATGGCTTTTTGTTAAGTGTATATGCATAGAATTTATTGAGTACATATATGCGTGAATCCCTGAAGTTTAACAAGATTGCCATATAAGAAGTTTAACTTTTTAACACTTATAACCATTTTCTCCTACCCTGTTAATACAAGTGTTGATAAATGAGAAGAAAAATTATCACCAACTGAATTGAAAATTTTGATGCTTAAGATAAGAAAAAATAAATAAACTACACAAGTACTGTATTCATGATTCCTTTGCTCATAGAACTCAATAATGAACTTATGTATCTTTTTGGATGCATCAGGTCCAATTTATCAAGGATATAATATTTGAGCAACAATTAATGAGAGACAATGAACTTATTTGGTTTGTAATTTCTAATAGGAAGAGAGACCTTTAGTGTTGTTTCACTCTTTACTTTCTATTAATTTTATTGATCAATGGGAATGCTGCATTCACGACTTTTATATGTGATAAATGGATGTTTTAAATAGTTAAATCTAGCATTATCTTGATATTGTATTCAAAAGAGTTGGTACTTTTTTGGTGATGGGTCATTTGTTAATGGACAGATCATTTAGGTTGACAAAGATGCATACAGAAGGCTTGATGTACAAAGGTTCTTCAGCTAGCTGTCCAATTTTTTTATTTCCTCGCACTCCGCGGCGGAGCGCGGGTTAAAAACCTTGTTAATCATAAAACACTTCTCTCACTCTCTCTTCCTTCTACCCACAGTTCCAAACAGAAAAAACACACACACAAAAGAAACATCTCTCTCCGACTGAAACAATCGGTCCAGGCACCGCCTGAAAATTGATATAAACCAGTCGGTCCATCCACCGCCTGAAACCATCGGTCGCCTGAAACCCTAGAGAACGAAAGAGTCTTCAGCTGTACATGCAATCCAAGATCAAACAAGGAAGAGATTCTCTAAAATTTTGAATATTTAAGTTTGTGAACCCTGATTTGCTTTCTTTTGTTAATGTTATACGTAGGTTTATTCGGGATTTCGGTGTGGTGGGATTAAGGAACTAGGCAGTTTATTCTTATTCAAGGTAATTATATGCTTATTTTTTGGATTGCATTATTTTTAGGTCAGTTTATAATTAATATCATGTTATATGCATAAATAGATGTTTTGAGGTTAAATGAGATTGGAAATAATAAGCCTCAATTGTTTGGTTAAATCAAGTTTAGGAATAAGCAGCTCAGGAAATAGTTTTTCAGCTTATTTTTGGGCTTATGGCTTTATCTTTCATAAGCTGATGATGTTTAGAAAACAACGTGAACCAATGTGGGCAAATACATGTCTAGGTGTATGTATGTGTGTATGTTCTGTGTGCTTCGAGAACTTTCTTTGTAACAAGAATTTCTTACAATATAACTGAAATTTAGAATTACGAAACTGAATGTTATGTTAGATAGTCTAGGTAGATGTTCAAGGTCGTAGTAAAGTATTAAGCATAGTGTAAAATACGTACTTTTCATGGTAAATTTTTAGGGTGTTTGATCGTATGACTTTGTATGGATTTATCATTTTTTAAGCATCATAGCTTTTACTATTACTACTTTGTTGATTTGTTTTAATAAATTATCTTATACTATAGAACGGTCTTTCTATATTCACTGTTGTTATGTTCTTGAAATTTTAAGGTCTATAAGTGATGATTCCTTGAGGAGGTATGTGCTTTTTGCAAGCGAAGGCTACCTGCTTCAGATTCTGATAGTCCTAGAAATGTGGAATTCATAAGAAAGATATTTGATTATTCGGCTTTTTGGCTTTTACCAGGACATTCAAGGTAATTTGGTTTCTTAACAACTCTTGGACCTAGAGGCACTACCGTATAACTTATATATGTTTCCAGGTGTTTGTTTCAGCTTATATAGTGGGGTTATGGCTTATTTGGTTATGGGCATATGTTTTATAAACTCACATTTTTGTGCCTTATTTTGAAACATTCCGCCTTTATATAAGTTTTAAAATAACCCACAAAAAGTGTTTCGGCCAACTTTTTTAGCCTGCTGATGAGCTTACTTGATTTTAGAATAGCCCATAAACTCACTTTTTGAAGCTTATGAGATGTGTCAAGTTGACCTTATTGGCTTACGCCAATAAGCCTAAGCTAATAAGCTCTAAAAAGTGACCTTATTGACTATTCCAAAATCAAATAAGCCCATAAACGGACTACAAAAGTCAAATAGATAGTATTTAGCGATGGCACTTCTCATTAAGAAGTAGCTTATTTTTTATATTTCTGACAACGACTTTTTGGATTTATTTGAAGCATGAACAACTGAATTAGTAGTTTTATTGAGACATGATCTTATAGGCAATTAAATATTTTTAGAAAGAACCTTCCCCACACCCGCTTCGTTGGATTTGGCATTGTTGTTGCTGAAAAATAAGATAAAAATTATTCATTGGTTCTATTTTGATTAGGGGAAAATGGCATGAGAATGTAAATTGTTGATCTTTTGGAAATTTAAGTTGTTGGTATGTTTTGTTCATGAGAAATTTCAACTAATATGGAATTTTTTTCCGATTTATGAGGTGCACATTTTTATGGATAATGGGGTTTGGAGGCACACGTTTTTGGTGATATCTAATATTCTTCTCCGCTGTCATTTTGGTAAAAAGAAAAAGAAAGGGCAGTAGCAGAAAAATATCATTCAAGTTGTGGTGAGAGGTCGTAAAAGAAACAAACTGCTTATATGATGCGGCATTTGCAGACTCTGATGTGAGATGAGGCACGTGCACGTACATTGCGTCCCAAATGTTGGATGCAACCACCAAGCTGACATCTCATTATCACCATTGTGTAAGCCTTCCTAACCTTTCTCCCTCTCTATTTGTAGTTATGAGTGTTTATATTCATGTATTAGATGTACGCTCTCAAAATTGCATATTTGGTTTACCAAAATGAACGTAATTGCTACTTCGCAATGAACTTAATTGCTACTTTGAAAATGCATAAAAAAGACAGTTTGTTCATAGTTGGAGTTGCTACTTCAAAAATGCATTTTTTAAAAGGCAATAAAAAAATATCAAAAGAACCAAGTTGCAGTATATATGTAGTATTTAAGTATGTTGGCTATAGGATTTTAGTATGATATAATTTAAACAAAGTAGCATATACCTAGAGACATCCAAAGACTAATAGGAAACATGTTTTTATAGCAAAATGATGATTGCAAAGATAAGGCCATTCCCAAAAATCACAGCTACATATTGTTTTAAAAAAAACTGAATTGATATTGATTAATTGTTTCTGTTTTTCGAAAAGCATGAAAGAAAATGCTAATATGACTTTTGAATGTTTATTATATCATATTTAATTTGAATAGTTTTGGTGGTGACGCTCATCGGTTCAGCACCACCTATGAACCAGCCTATTTGGTACCAAACAAATAATTCCTAACTGCAAGTCTAACCCACTTTTTTAGCTACATTGTTTTACTTTTCATCAATTTGTAAAACATAAAGAGTAAGAATTTAGATTTACCTGTTTTTGTCTGCTAGGCAACACACCAGATACACCCATGTTTGACATCTAAATATGCATCTTACTCTGTTTGTTATAACATAACAGGTAAATCTTATATTGGCTGGGTCTGCAAGGCAACCCACCAGATGCATTGTTATATACAGATCTAAGTTTAAGGTGCTTACCAACAAATGCATTATTTACACGAATTTTCAATTAGATGAGATTGGTCAAGTGGTGTCATTTAATGTGTCATAACTTTCATTGGGACAACTAAGCTAATAAGGATAATCTCTCGGACTGTGAATATAGTTTAGGCATAAGCTTACCCAAACACCCCTTTTGGTGAATAGGAGTCTTTGAACTGTTTTACTATCGTGGTGTCCTTATGTGATTGGATATCTTTATGTGGCCAATTATGTGATACGAAATGACGGGGTGTTGTCTATCAAGTCAGGTGAAGAGTGTTCAGCCCGAGAAACCCTGCACAAAGGCACACGTTGTGGTGCCATTCACGAGTGAAAAAATGACGATTAATTTGCGATGGAGGTGAGATTTGCTTTGCCTAAACTGTGGCATTAACTGTTAGTGTACAATATATTGTTCCTAGAGGCGAAATTCAAGAAACATTGGAGACTGTTACGCCTTCTTTATTCAACCCCCAACCATAGTCACTATAAACGCTGGGTAGGCCGCGTTTCGCCTTCCGAATCGCTCGTACCCAAACGCGGTACGATCGCATTCCGAATCGCTCGGGATCGCGATCTGGATCGGTAATTTTCACGTTCCGAAAAAAGTCATTCAAATTTCAGATTCATGTTGCATCGAACGAGAATCTTGAAAAAGCTGATCTGGAAAATGGCGGTTTATGTTTTGGGGAAGAAGATAAAAGAAGAGAGAGGAAGTGGAACTACTTGATTTATGTAGTACTAGACTATAGACCCGCGGGTTTCGCGGGTGGCAATAAAAAAACTGTATTGTAAGCATATTCATAAATGAGGAAGAGTTCATCATCACTCCTGCATAACTGATAAACTCTACCTTTTTTTGGAAAAACTGAGATTTCATTAAAAAGAAAAAGCCTCTAAGAAAGAGGCCTAAACTGATACAAAAGGGATCCAAGAGGACCAGGCAAAAACCCAAACAAAAAACAAAGACACCCCATGATAAACTCTACTTTTGACGAGAAGAAAACCAAACAGTCAATACTTTAAAGGAGCAAGATGTAACATGGTCTACACGCATGAAATCTACATCGTCATATAAACATTAAAACTCAAAATCCTTACCAAATTTGTATGATGAACTGTGCACAAAAATTTCATTTCTTCTGTGAACTACTTAGTTTGCACTGTAGTCATCCTTTTGACAGCAACTTCCTGAATAAAAAACTAAAGCATTATATGACTACTTAACCTAAATTATATTCACCATAATATATGCTCCTTATGTCTGTGCAAATTAGCAGCCATACTCCAATGAACATTTGTAAATAAAAGTATACAAAATAAAGTCAACCACACTAAATTTATAGAAAATGAACCTTTATATAAACAATCATAACATGAAGATACTTTAAAATTTCATGTGCTATAACGACATGTAAAACATATTTTATCTTTTTTAAATTAACTTCGACACATTTAAGAGTGATGGTGTGTTGTTCTTTTCTTTTACGATCTTGGATTCTTGACTAACATAAAGTGTCTTAGCAAAAGATAATGTAAATCAAAATTATATAAACACACAAACCTCCTCCAATTTCAACCCATGTTGAAAATGATTGTCTTGACCTGTGTCCGTTTTGACCCATTACGCAACGCACCCATCCTGCCACCTTAAAATGATCAGACAAAAAGCTATCAGTGAACACTCCAATAAACATCAATGTTGTTCATGGTTCTGATATAACACTATCTTTACAAAGTCATGATTATATGATAGAAAACTATCAGACAAAAAGCTATCAGTGAACACTCCAATAAACACTCCAATAAACATCAATCATTGCATTCAAACGGCTCATGGTGGTTATATTGCAGCCTTGCTGCTGATTTGCAGGCCAAAAGTAAGCCGAAAACAAACAACCCTTGATGCTATATCACCCCTTGTTCCTATATATGTGAATGTGATTCACAGTGGGAAAACAAACACCATTTTTTATGCAGCTTTGCTGCTGATTGCAGGCAAAAAATGCAGAAAACAAACACCATTTTGCTGCTAAATATGTTAACAGCAGGTAAAAAAATACAAAAAAACCTAATCACATAATCATCGATTTGCTGCTGGTTTTTTTGTACAACACCGTAAATCAAAATAGCGCGAGCCTCTGGGCAAAGATAATCCTAAGAACCCAAATATAAGTATCAAAGATATATTGCATGTTTGTAGGGATAACAGTGAAACGAAAAAGAATAAATAGTTACAGGTTGATTTGATACCTTTTCACTAATTGCAAAATTAGATCAATGTCTTGAAGAGGCTCAAGTGTCAGACTCTGAAACCCGACCCAGTTCTGATTAGAAAAGATTCAAGGACCCCAAGTGTGCAGATACCTTTAAAGAATAAACCAAGAGGCCGAAATCAGTAAATTTTCTCAGATGGAAGACGGACAAAAATGAAAGAGATAACGATGAGTTTAATAACGGATAAATCGATATTTACTCTCGTAGTTACGAAAGTCTACATCTACTATGTCCAACATCTTAGAACATCAAAAAGTAACACATCGATACAGTATTTTTTTAAATGATAGTACATATTTATCATCTATCACTCTTATAAGTGAAACCAATGGTCATTTTATAAAAGACGTCTTACGGTTTATATTAGTCCTAGCTATATCATTTGGCAAATATATTAACTTTAGAATGTGTAGGTTATTTTATGGGATGAATATATAAGTATAAACCAAAGGTAATATAACGAAAGATAGAGTCACTCTTTGATATATCCCAGATTGTCGAACAACATATGACTATTTTGTAGAAACTTACCATCAGGCAATCGATCTTTTGATAAAGTGATGTGTTAGAATACTACTAATAAACCTTTAACAAACTAAAGAAACCTTTAACATTAACTTTGATATACCAAGATTCAACATAGCATTGGGATCACATAATATGATTCACAAAATAATAGTGTTCCACTCGTTAATAATAATAGAACTTGGCAAGAAGGAAAAGGGTTAAAACCCCTATCAAAGAAAATAAAACAGAAACACCTTGCATACATTTCATCAAACACCTAACATACTACCAAACCCAAATCACGGCCCTGAAATCCAAATCAATCAAACACATACCCACTTCAATTCACACAAAAACCAGCAAAACCCATATCACCAACTCCCCCAAAATCACAAAACCGCATAAACCCAAAAACGGATTTATAACAAAATCAACAAACATTAATTCATTTAAGTTGTGGAGGCTTCACTCGCCTATTCTGACTCTTCTGGTATCATAATTCATTTAAGCAGTGGTTAGAATGATTATTAGAAACTGTTATCAAATAAAAATTCGAATACAAATAAAATCAATCTTTAAAATGTTTAGCAAATAAAAAACCACCAATTCACATAATATTAGGGTTTGGAATACTTACTTGTAATGAATAATCATGATAAAAAAAACCCAAACACACAAATTAAAAGGAAGATTCAATTTTTAACAAAACCCCTAAACGAATCTGGTATAAAAAATGATACAAATAAATTATTAACCCCCTAATAGGCATCGGGTATTAAAAATGATACAAATTAATGATTTACCTTAACTGAATGTTGTTAAGGGTTGTTTGATTGAGAGAAATGAAGATGTGAATTAACAACAACCTAATTCCCATTAACCATTAGAATCAATCTTTATATCAAAACCCCTAATCTGAATCGTCATAATAAAACCCCAATATAATTTGAGTATACAAAATCTATACAAATAGTATATATAGGATATAGAACAAAATATTAAAATAAATAACAATTTAACATACCTGGAACAATAAACCATAAATAATCGAAATTAATATGTGAAGAAACAAATAATCTTGAAGAATGTTGTTTGATGTTGTTGGTAGAAATTACAAAACAGTGCAAGCAAATTGAATCCCTGTTATGCGAATTTCAAATTAGATGGATAGAAAATATCAGAGATGAAATAGTAGTATTATTGGAGAGAGGAGATGCCGGGCTGTGATTATGACGTCAATTTATGACGTCAGAACGAGGTTATAGGGAATTCAAAAAGATGTTCATTTATTATATATAAAGATAAAGATATAGTAGATATAGAGATAAAGATAAAGGTAATTGAACTATTACAAATAGTTAAATATTTAAAAAAAACCCAAAGTTCTCGCCCTAGACGATTTTTGAAACCCAAACAGCCTCTGTCGTTTTTTAACCTGGTTATATTAATCCCTTGTTTCTTGCATCGATCTATTAAAAGAGTGTGATTAACATTCGTGTTTAATCATATTCCTTGATCAGATTCATTGTTTGCTGCAATGATTTAAGGATTTGGTGAATTTCGTGATTTACAGTTTTAAAGAATCGTTTTTTTGGAAAACCCTAACCCTTACCGGTTTGTCCAATACCTAATTGTGTGTGGTGTTTTATCTGCTATCCTTTCGTTTGTTCAGTGATCGTTATATGATTTATTAACTCTAAACTTTTTTAGGGTTTACTATTTTCTATCATTATTTCCTGCTTGTGGAGGAAGTCTGAGTTTTTTGTTTAACCTTAATCAATCTTGGTTGATTGGGCTGTTATTACGATTTTCTCCACTATTTGGGTTGGCGTTGAGTACAAAAAGTTGTGCTAATACTCATTACGCGTGTACAAAAAATGCTAGTAATATTCATGTTTCAAAAATAGTGGATACCTTCAGGGTATTTGTGATAAGTTTGATGTCACGGTCCGTGGTTGGAAAAAGAATAGATTCATTTTGATACAAATACATTTCGATAATGCAAAGTTGAAAATGCTAGAATATGTGTGAATACGCATTAGAAACAAAACGTAGCAGGTAGAACTTAACTGATCCGATCTTTCGATCAAGATCGAAGTTCGAAGTTCCAAAAGCAAAAGGTACGTGCTCATGGAGGAAAGTAAAGGAGGAAGCTTTATACGGAGCGTAAGCAGAAGTTTGAGTAGAGCTGCTGCTATCACTACAAGAAAAAGTGCTTTTAGTGACGAAAATTCAGTGGCGACTTTTAATTTGGTCACTATTTCAACAATTTATATTTTTATTATATAATGGTGACGAGATTATTGGTCATTAATTTAGTATAGCAAAAATAGGTGACCAAATTATTTGGTCACAGATTGGTAAACGATTACTTCTTTAAAATCGCAATATTTTCCCCCCAATTTTTAGTTATTATTTTTTTTTTTGATAAACTTTTATAATAAGTAAGAAAATGTTAAGTTTTAGATTAATGTAGATATGTAATAACTTAAAACATAATTAAAAAAAGCAAAAAATTTATAACTATCAAATACAGACATGATAGCAGAAGGCCCAAAGTCATTTTTCACCAACAATATCATTTTGATAAACTTTTATAATAAGTAAGAAAATGTTAAGTTTTAGATTAATGATAATTAAAAAAAGCAAAATTTATAACTATCAAATACAGACATGATAGCAGAAGGCCCAAAGTCATTTTTCACCAACAGAACCCAAAGAGCTAAACTGATCCTTCTTCATCTAAAACGCGCGGATCTTTTCAATCTCGCTCCTACACATCGATTA
>BQNB010055496.1:0-39076 GCA_026074375.1 Tanacetum coccineum
TAGTATGTTGCAAAAAGTTGATTCATGGTTGAAATTCAAGATAGCACACTCACTTAAGATATAATAAAGACCAAAAACATAATAAAAATGGCAAAGATATGCTTGTTTTTGTGTTTTGTATGTGCAGGTATGGATAAAGCAAAAACCACAAGAAAAACGGTTAAAACCGGGCAAACACGAACACAAGAACGGAAGAGCACACAAAAAAAGCCGGAAGGAAGCTATCAAAGTCAAACTATGGTCAAGCCTTGGTCAACTCTCAGTCAACCCAAGTCCCAGGACAAAATCCTAAAGTTTCAAAATCAGTCCCTCATTTATAAACCAATTCACAAAAATAATCCTTAAAAACCCTAACAATAACACCTGTAACATTTTATAAAAACAAGTTTAACATTTGTTAATTTTCAAAATCACATATCCGGGCCCAAATCCCGTATAACCTGTCCTAAACCCAAGTCAAAGGAAAATGAGCCCGGGTCAAACATAACTTAAACGCATCCTTATAAGTAAAAATAAGCGGGAAAAGTAGTTTCTACTGTTCCCCTTCTTCTTCCTTTTACCCCAATGTCAAAATCAAAGGGCTTTTCCCAATTGAAGTACAAAAAGGACAATTCATGGTGTTAAGTACACATGGGCAGAGTTATACATCATCAAACGCACCTTTATTGGCCAATCCCATGTGAAGAATGACACGTTGGATGATGAGAAAGCACAAGAGAGATGGGATTTTACACTACTTGCACTCTCAAAAGAAGCACAAGCTGTCTCAATCACGGATTGCCAAGCTGGCAATCTGTGTGAGATATGATGTGATCTAACGGCCAAGATTGATCTTCCAATGATTGAAAGAATGAATGGCAGTGATTGATTGGAGTATGTAACTACCAAGGAGCCTAGAAGATTCAGAAGATGGCTATAAATAAGTCCTTCACTCTCACACACAAAGTAGTTTTTTTTTCTTTTTAGCTTTAGATTTTAGCTTAATTTTAGTTTTAGTAATTAGCTTATGAAATTTTCTTTGAAGCCTTTGTAATTTTCATTTTCAGAAGTAATGTAATCAAGCTTTTAGATAAATAAATTGAGTTTTGCTTTTAAAATTCTGTCATAAGCTTTTGAGTTTTCTCAATTATGTTACTATTGCATAAGCTCTTATAAGCTTCCAGTAAGCTTATTCAAGCTCTCTTAGTCTCTAAGCTAGGATTGAGCTTAATTAATCCTTTAATCTACTCAAACCTCTAAAATCAGTCTAAATACCCTTGCTTATTGACTGTGGACTTATGGAAGGGAAGCTAGCTATGGAAGAGCTTCCAAGGACTTATACTGGCTTATCATTGATAAGCCAGAGCTGTTGATAAGCTCATTGAGCCATTTAGCCTTTGTTTTGCTAAGGCAGGTTGTAAGTTTCCCTTTACTCTTCCTGTTTTAAATTTCTTAGTGTAATCTAGCTTATTTTGCTTAAATTATTGCTTATCTGCTTATAATCTGTTTATCTAGTTGCTTATTTGATCTTATATCTGCTTCATTGTGCTTATCAATCATGTTTAGTCATATACTTTCAGTTTTTGTAGTTTAGATTTAATATTGCTTCATTTAGTCTTATAAATCAATAAAATATCAAAAATATTAGGTTAATTCATAAGATCTTTGTTACTAGCTTAAATAGTAGTTAAAATAAGTTAATAGGTTAGGGTTATGATTGATTTATTATCTGGTAATTAAAAGTTGTATTAGGATTTCATAGTAGAAAGCTTTAACATTGAAGTTGCCATAGTTAAAGGAGTGTTTGGATTAAGACAGTTTGACCTCAAATAGTCAAAGGAATTTGATAAAAGTTTTTGATCTAGTTTTGATTTAGTTTAAAATGAATACTTTAGTTGTTTTCTTAAGTTAGATTTCAAAATATATAAAGTTTAAGCTTAATATCTTTGTTCCTGCACCAGGGGACTTTTTCATTTCCTTTGCTAGTTAAAAAATTTGATCCAAGCCTCATTGAGCTTGGATCTTGTTTAAGTTGAGTTTAGACACACTCAATAAGAGTGTGTAGTGCAGGGTTGTCCCTTAAGGACACAAGCATTTGTGTTTTTCCCATTTTTTTAATTGCATCAGCAGTAGTAACTACTGTTACTACTGCTTATCTTTTCATTTACATTTAAGCTAGCTTAATTAGGTTTTAGGTTTTTAAATTGAATAAGATTTTAGTTTAGATATAGGATAAGATAGTTTAAAACTTGTTTTCTATTTCGTGCTTATTATTGGATTAATATTAGCTTAAAAGTTCATCCAAAAATTCACAAAGCCAAAAACAGTACTTAATAGAAACAACTAGCTTTTAAAATTTGATTTATAGATTTTTAGATTTTTTTTTATGATTTGGTTAATAGTTTATAAGTAGTTGATTAAGTTTTCAAAAAGCTCAAACCCTGTTAATAGCTTATTTGTGCAATTTAGCGTATTAGTTTTGAGCTTAACATGGTAGTTCCTGAGTTTACCTCTTAGATCATAGGATTTAGATAGCTTATAGTGTTTCCAGTTAAATTAACTTATTGAATTTAGCTTTTACACATCTTAAGCTTTCTAAAGTAACTTTTAGATTTGAATTTGAGCTTAAAAGGAGTTGTGTGCAAGCTTATAAGTGAATTTTAGCTTTTTGGAGCTTAAAAGCCCACTTTATGTTTACAGCTTATTAAAAAGATTTTTGAGTGCTTATTTTTGAGTTTCAGCTTGTAGTCATTTTATTAAAGTAGCTTAAAAAGTTGTCCTCTACAACTTTTCTTCTTTAAGTTTTTTATAAAAACCAAAAAAAAGGGAAGTGGAAGTCGGGGGTGAGCAAGACTCGAACCCCCGACCTCAACACCTCAACCTTTTATAAACACACACACCACACACCTTACCGCTGTGCCCTTGGGTCTTTTTCATAAGACCCTGGCATAATCAAATCTTTATATACAATTTTCCCCAATAAGCCTAATAAGCTAACAAAGCTTATTTCACAGCTTATTTTATAAGCTGTGATCTCGGGTTTATTTTTCCTAGGATTTAATTAGTGTAATCTATTTTTTGTCATATTTCTATAATTTTTTAGAGTTCATTTAGTATTTTTAAACATTTATTTTCATTAAAAACTTTAAAAAATCATAAAAAATAGAAAAATAATCAAAAAAGTAAAAATCTTTTTTAGAAAATTTTCTTTTATCGTTTATAACATAGGAAAATTAGTTTGACTCTCGTAGGTTTATTTTTGAGCATTTTAGTTTTTTTGGGCTCGGTTTTCAATTCCCGTTATTCGTTTTTGTGTTTTCTTTCAAATTTTATTGTTAAGTTTTCAAATTTTGCAAATCCTTTTATTTTTACTCATAGAATTAGATTATTAATTCAAATTCTAGGTTAAGGTGTAATTAGGGTTTATTTTTTCATTTCCATTTTTCGTCCGCGTGTTTAGTTATTTTACTTGCATTTAATTGTTTTAATTGTCTTTAGTCGTAGAAAATCAATCATAAAGTTGAAAATCATTCATAACATTGTCCAAACTGAATCGAGAGTATCAATTCACATTTCTTTGGGATACGACCCGGTAATCACATTTCCGTGTTAATATATGTTATCTATCTTATATATATTTTGAAGAATTTCCTTTTTACCTTTGTCCTCAAGGGTAAATTGGTAATTTTCCATAGTATTATATATTATATTCTTACGTGTGTTAGATTATTACGAATCAAATTTTTGGCGCCGTTGCCGGGGAATTGTGTTACGATTCTCTCGTTTGAAGTTTATTGATCGTGTTTTGAAGAACCTTTCATTTTCAAAAGTTACGCTTTTAAGAAAATCAAAAATAAAAAAAATAAAGAAAAAATAAAAAGTAGAAATATTTTTCTTTTCTTTTTAGTATAAATAGAAGACTAAAAAAAATACAAAAATATTTTCTCTTTAATTTTAAAAAGTTACAAAGTTGGTAAAAAAACACCAACAAATTTATACCTCAATTGCAGGGTGGTATTATCATAATTACAGTTCCCTTCTCGAATCAAAGATTTAATATAATTTCGTTTTATGTCACTTCGAAGATACGGCTCACCTTAAAAAGTAAAATTTTTAAGAGCTACCGTGAAGTAAGTTTGATTATTTGGTTCAAGTTGTCTTTCTCGTTATCCGTTAAAATTATATTGTGAATAATCTTTAGAAAAACGAAAAATATTTTTCTTATTATTTTTATATTTTCTTTTCAATAGTGCATGCGTACTAGACGTTCTAATTATCCTAATTCAAACATCACAATTCCTAGACGTCGGAGAAGACAAGTTTCTAACATAGTCGAACCCGAGATTCGAACTATTGTTGCACCTATGGCAGAACGTACCATGGAGGAGTTACTCCGTGCCCCCACGGAAGGGTACGGAGAAGCTATTGTTTTACCAGATATCATGCCGATCTTTTGTGATTAAGACGTCTTTGCTTCAGTTGGTTCAAGCTAACCGTTTTACGGTCGTCAAAACCATAATCCTCATGCTCATATTTAATAACGTTTCAATGGATCTACCTCGACTTATACAATTAGGAATTGCCTAACGATGTATTAAGCTTATGATATTTTCATATTCGTCGGAGGAGCCGCTAATCTTGGTACGGAGAAAAGAACACCAAATTCAATCTGATTGGGAGGATCTCGTTACAAGTTCGTTAACCAAATTTTTCCCTCTTCGAAAACCACTCACTTAAAAATGAAATTTCTCGTTTATAACAAAATTCGGAGGAAATTTTAGTGAAGCTTGGGAACGATTTAAGGAGTTGCTTAGAGCATGCCCCCATCACGGATTTACGGAGTTAACTCAAGTTGATACCTTTTACAATGGTTTAAACGACAATGAACAAGACTCCTTAAATGCCGCTGCGGGTGGAAATCTTTTGAGTAAAACGACTAGAGATGCTTTAAACATAATTAAGAACAAATCAAAAATACATTATTCACGAAACAAACCAAATGCTTCTAGGATGAATGTTACTTCTAGTAAAACGGATGAGAGAATTGATAAGCTTGCGGATCAACTTTCGACCTTAGTCGAGATTGTTTCTAAGAAAGTTGTCACTCAAGCTCCGGTTTTTAAGCGGTTGAGGAATATTGTGTTCTTGTGGTGGTGCTCATTCGTGGTATAATTGTCCGACTACCGATATAACAATCATGCTAGTGTTTGTGCGGGACTACGGGTACTTACAATAATAGTTAACCCTCCAACCGTGATGTAATCAAATGGCACACCAGGTTTTGCTCCGGTGCAAAACAATGGTCAAAATAGGTTTAATCAGAATCATGTTCAAGGGAATAATTTTTGGGGGAATAATTTTCATGGAAATCAAGGTTTTCAAAATCAAAATAATCATGCTTCAATTTTCAAACCAAGATTTCAAAATCAACCTTTTCAAGTGACATAATAATCAAGTTCTACACAGAGATTTCAAATGATTTGTCAAGTTACAAGAGATTATATGATCAGTGAGATTAGTTTTAGAACTACTAAAGAAAGAGAGGTTGTTTGCCAAGTTTTCTAAGTGCGAATTTTGGTTACAAGAAGTACATTTTATCGGGAATGTGGTTAATAGCAATGGTATTCATGTAGACCCAAGCAAAATTAAAGCAGTGAAGAATTGGAAAGCTTAGAAGACACCGTCAGAAATACGGTCATTTCTGGGATTGGCTGGTTACTATCGACGTTTCATCAAGAATTTTTCTAAGATTGTTAAACCCCTTACCTCACTGACACTGAAGAATAAAAAGTACGAGTGGGGCGTGGAGCAAGAGGAAGATTTTTAGACTTTGAAGGACAATTTGTGTAATGCACCAATTTTGTCATTGCCTGATGGAGCAGAAGATTTTGTAGTTTACTATGATCCATTAAATCAAGGATTGGGATGTGTGCTCATGCAAAGAGGCAAGGTGATTGCGTATGCATCGCGGCAATTGAAGATTCACGAGAAGAACTATACCATGCATGATTTAGAGTTGGGTGTAGTAGTTTTGCCTTTAAGATTTGGAGACATTACTTGTACGGAACGAAAAGTGTTATCTATACAAATCATAAGAGTCTTCAGCATATATTCGACCAGAAGGAGTTAAAATATGTGCCAAAGAAGATGGATTGAATTGTTCAGTGATTACGATTGTGAGATTCGCTACCATCCAGGTAAGGCGAATGTAGTAGCTGACGCGTTAAGTAGGAAGGAAAGAGTGAAACCGAAGTAAGTGCGAGCAATGTCTATGACGATTCAGTCTAGCAATAAGGAAAAGTTGTTGGTTGCTCATAATGGGGCGACCAAGGAAGAGAACGCGCCAGCAAGAATGTTGCGTGGCTTAGATCAGCAAATGGAAAAGAAGGGAGATGGAAATTTGTATTATATGGTTAGAATGTGGGCTCCTTTGATTGGTAATATAATGATTATGATTATGGGTGAGGTACACGCTACGAGATACTCTATTCACCCAGGAGCGGATAAGATGTATTATGATTTGAGAGGCATGTATTGGTGGCCACGTATGAAGAAGGATGTAGCTACTTATGTTAGTAAGTGTTTGACTTGCTCAAAAGTAAAGGCTAAACATCAGAGACCGCCAGGTTTGCTACAACAGCCAGAGATACCTAAGTGGAAATGGGACAAAATCACTATGGATTTCATCACTAAGTTGCCAAGGTCAAGTAGTGGGTATGATATGATTTGGGGAATAGTCGATAGACTGACCAAGTCAGCTCATCTTCTAGCGATACGTGAAGACTATAGTATGGAGAAGTTGTCAAGACTCTATATCGATGAGATTGTAGCAAGGCATAGAGTACCAATGTCAATTATTTCTGATCGAGATGGATGATTTACGTCATGATTTTGGCAAACATTGCAGAAAGCCTTAGGAACGCGGTTGGATATGAGTACGGCTTATCATCCTCAAACAGATGGACAAAGTGAGCGTACTATTCAAACTTTGGAGGATATGTTAAGAGCGTGCATGATTGATTTTGGTGGTAGTTGGGATACTTATCTACCTTTAGCTGAGTTTTCCTCATCTACCTTTAGCTGAGTTTTCCTATAATAATAGTTATCATTCAAGTATTCGATGTGCTCCATTTGAAGCGTTGTATGGAAAGAAGTGTAGGTCACCTGTCCGTTGGTCTGAGGTCGGAGAGAATCGATTGATTGGTCCAGAAATGGTGCAGGAAACTACCGACAAAGTGGCGTTGATTAAGGAGAAACTCAAAGCAGCTAGAGATCGTCAAAAGAGCTATGCTAACAATAGGCGTAAGCAGTTGGAATTTGAAGTTGGTGATCAAGTGTTACTAAAAGTGTCACCTTGGAAGGGCACGGTACGTTTTAGGAAGAAAGGTAAATTAGCTCCGAGGTATGTAGGACCATTTGAGATTCTTGAAAGGATTGGTCCTGTAGCTTATCGTTGAGATTGCCATAAGAATTGAGTAATATACAAGATACATTTCATGTGTCAAATCTGAAGAAGTGTTTGGCGAATGCAAACCTGTATGTACCATTGGAAGAAATTAGGGTAGACAAAACTCTACGCTTTGTTGAAGAACCTAAATAGATTATGGATCGTAAAGTTAAAAAGTTGAAACGAAGTAGAATCCCAATCGTTAAAGTTCGTTGGAATTCTAAGCGTGGTCCTGAGTATACTTGGGAACGGGAGAAATTTATGAAGTCTAAATATCCGAATTTGGTTGTTGAACGTGTTGATGAGATTAGCTAATTTCGGAACAAAATTTCTTTAAGTAGGGGAGACTGTGACAACCGCGATTTATCAAAGTTAGTTTAACCGTTTGTGTTAACCTAGCTAACTTTATGTGTTTTAATTTATGTAAATAAGTCGATTTGGTGGTTTATATGACATGCTATGTGTTTGTAAGAATAGAAATGGATGATTTAGTCATTCTATTTTGTATTGGATAATGATTTTGGAATGTTAGTGCATTTGAGCATTTGAGCGATTGAAAATTTAGTGATATCGAGTGTGAATCGTTGATTCGGGTATAGATTATTTAGTATATTAAGGTTTTCTAATTTAATTAGGTTGTAATAAATATATATACTTTAGGAAAAATTTAATAAGTAGTATAGGTGTTTTTAATTTAAGTTGTGTATTTATTTAAGGGTTTAATGTAAATATGTAATAAATAGTTTAGTAGAAGTGTAAAAGAAAAAAATATATTTTTATATAAAAAAAATAAATGGACCAAAATTTTTAATATTATTAAAAAGGGGGTTTGTTGGGTCGGCTTACAAAAAGAAAAAATAGGACAAAGCCCAATCCTACTAAAAGTTCAACTATGGTTTTATAAAAGAAACAAAATCAGTCATATATTTTTCTGTGTTCTCTGCCTGTCGACCCTTCACAAAACCTTAGCCACCATTTTTATATTTTTTTAAAGCTTCAAAGATCAAGATTGTGGAAACTAAAAGGGGGAGTTGAATAGTTTTTACCGTTTTTAAATTAAAACTTAGATTGTCAACTTATGTGAACTCAAAAGATACACACAAGTGTATATGATAGCGATGCAATAAGAAAATAAGTAATCTACGAAGTATGAACAAGTAAAGATAAGAAAGATCAAACCGATGACACAATGATTTATAGTGGTTCGGCTACGAAGCTCCTCTTCGCCCTACTCCACTCCCCAAGTACCCAAATTGAGAGTTATCTTCACTATGTCAACAAGCTCCCTTTAGGCGAAGAAAACCGTACACGTCGCTTACACTTTTTCCGGTACAAAGCTAAATACCGAGTTCTACTTCGTGATAGAACCAATCTAAAACACTATGTATTTTGTGGCCTAAATACTAACCTATCATACACATATGATATACACAACACACAACACAAGATATACAAGATGAATGATTATCACTATTGTGGTGACACAACTAAACTATTGACACTTGAAGCTTGACGTCTTTGTAAGCGTTCTTCACTAAAGAGTGGAATGAGTTGATCACTTGTAATGAATTATGTAACAAGTATAACGATCAAAGAATATGAAAGATAAAAGATGTGTGTAAAAACATTTGTCAAGAGTTGTCTTAAAATGAAGACTTAAGGTTGCTATTTATAGGCAACACTTTGAAATTCAAATGCTGTCCCACACAGCTAGATGGTGTGACTTACGAGTCCACCATCAGCTGGATCCGTCCCTCGTTACGGTGGATGTGTGAGAGGATCTAGGACAGCTTTTGTCATTTTATGATTAACCCTAAATCTATACAAAATATTGTTTTGTACGTAATAAAACTTGTTTATTAGATTCTTCTAGAACAAAAAATTTCTTATCACCAATAAGGAAAGATTTTTTAGATTTGGGAAGATTTGGAAAGATTGTTTCCACTTATGGTTAATCTTATTTTGTCTTACATGATTAATATAACTAGCTTATAATTAATCATGTGTTAACTTAAATCATTTGATTAGAAAAGGTTTATGCAAATGATAATATTTTTCTTTGATCATTAACTATGTTTAATAATGCCATATTCATACCTTAAGTGATTTGTCGTCGTCAAGTAAACTTTCGACTAAATAACTTGTTTACGTAAACTTTTACGTAGTATGACATTATATTTTTTATTATCAAAACATGAAGATCATTAAATATAAATATCGTTTTTGCGCGAATATCTGTATTAACAAAGATTTTACTTGGACTTTTGTGCGTGTTGTGAAGTTTCAGGTGAGTATTTATAGCCTATTTTACTATGTTTTCTTGGGGTGAAAATGATACTTAATTGATGTTGAAATGTTTTAAGAGCTGCGAATAGTTTCTTACTTGTTTTTGGACATTACTTGATATTATATGGCTTATGTGTATGCATTGTTGGATCGGAAGGGATACGCCTAACCCATGCTTTGTGATTTGTTAGATCAGAGGGGTACGCCTATCCCATGCTGTGTGACTTAATGGATCGGAGGGGTAAGCCTATCCCATGCTGTGTGACTTAATGGATCAGAGGGGTACGCCTATCCTATGTTGTGTGATGATTTAATTGCTTGCATTTGTGTATAATATTCATGTATGTCCTAATGCTTATGATTCATAGTGAGAGTAAGTTTTTGTGTCAAACCTATGAATCTCACTAACATTATGTTGACGTTTTAAAGTATCTTTTCAGGTGAGCATAGTGAGGCTAAGGATGTTAATTTGCGTGGCTAGCGAGACTTTAGGAAATCTGCTTTATGAAGCCTTCTTTTCTAGAGACTTCATTTCATATTTTTTTTGTACTTTGGATATTTTGAATAATGATGTGGTTATGTTTGGATTTAATTATATGTCTATATATTGTGTGTGCAAATAACCTTAATACAAGACCCCTCTTGTGTTAGGTGTCGTCATAACACTTTGGATTTTATTTAGTTGCATTCTAGTTATTCTCTATTATTGACATCAATGTGTTATGATAATGCCTATCATGTTACGTCTCGCATTTTCGCCTTGGTGGGGTGTGACATCCATGTCTGATGATCCTAGTTTCTGGTCAATTTTGTTTATGTCGTAAAACCTAAAGCGTAAAGAGTTAGAAGGCGTGTTTTATATCATTGGAAAGCTATTTGAGTCTATTTTATGTTAATGATACTTTCAAGAGTTGAATGGTAATCTATTTTGGTCAGCTTATTTAAAAGGGACACAAGGTCATGCGTTTGAGCAAAAGTTTTTAATTTTTGGTCAAATTTAGAGTCGGAAAAGGGGGAGTTTCAGCATTAGGGTTGTTTAAATTTGAACTTAAAATTTAAAAGACTTTAAAAATTTGTCGCAAATAGACTCATGTGTAGTAATGGACAACCATGGTGTGTGTATGACAACCAACACCTTCCTTTTCTAACCGAAATTATTAAAGACCTTCCATTTTTCTAACCGAAATTATTCAACACTCGCGAATATAGTAGACCTTTTATGTTTACAACTGAAATTATTAAGAACTTACTAAATTAGTTTCAACTTTTCAACATTCAAGATTGGGTGGTAATTAACAATTACAACATTTCCTAAAATACTTTCTATGCTTGTATGTATAAGCTGATTTAAAGTTTTTCAACATTTTCTAATATACTTTTTTCAATGATGTTGAAATTTCAAGAAAAGTAGCTAAATGCTTTATATGTAGTATAGATAAACATTACAATTTATTTTATGATTTCCATTTAAATGGAAAGGATACCCAAGTTAATGCTTATATTATACACAAGGATACACAAGTTAACACTTACCCGTGATCATTTGATTTTCATGTTGGTCAACTCTTCTCCTATTTTATCAAAAGGTACTTCATATTCTTTGCATAAAATAATCAACTCTCAACGATCGGTATATATTTTTATACTTCTATTTTTGACTTTAGGAAACTTAATTTAAATTTAAAGTAGCCCTCTTTCAATTGAAAAAACATAAGTAATGCAAACATAAACTAATGTGGATGAATTTAACAATGAAATTCATATTGTACAATTTCAAACCACTCATAAAATGGTAGAGAGCATGATATGTGTGAAAGACACATATCCACTAAAGACAGAAAACATAATAATAATGGCAAAGATATCTTGTATTTTTGTGTTTTGTATGTGCGTTTTGTATGTGTAGGTACGGATAAAGCAAAAATCCCAAGAAAACGGTTAAAACCGGGCAAAAACGAACACGGGAACGGAAGAGCACACAAAAAGCCGGGAGAAAGCTATCAAAGTCAAACTATGGTCAAAGCTTCAGTCAACTTGGTCAACAAAAGTCAAGGTCACTAAAGGACAAAATCCTAAAGTTACAAATCAGTCCCTCATCTTATCCCAAATTACAAAAGTGGTCCCTAAAAACTTTTATAGTTAACTCCCGTTAACTATAACCCAAGCCCGTTATCTACCCTTCTATAACCAAAGCCCAAAACAAATAATACCCGGCCCAATCATTTTGTATAAACCCAAAGTCAAACAAAAACACGCCCGGGTCAACACAAATTAAACGCACCCTTGTAAGTAAAAACGAGCGGGAAAAGTGGTTTTACCACTGTTCATCCGTCTTCTACCTTTTCACCCAAGGTCAAAATCATGGGGCAAATCCCAATTGAAGGACAAAAAGGACAATTCAGGTGTTAAAGTACACCTTGGCAGCAACAAACGTCATTCACAAGCTCTCATTGGCTAAAACCCAAGAAGGAATGCCACGTTGGATTGAAGAAAGCACAAGGAATGAAGCAATTCATACTCA
Source organism: Tanacetum coccineum (assembly GCA_026074375.1). Lineage (NCBI taxonomy): Eukaryota > Viridiplantae > Streptophyta > Magnoliopsida > Asterales > Asteraceae > Tanacetum > Tanacetum coccineum. Next base: position 12,234 of record BQNB010055496.1, read on the forward strand.
TCTTACTCTCAAAAGAAGCACAAAGGTGTCACAATCACGGATTGCCACGCTGGCAATCCGTGTGAGACAATCTAATCCAACGGCTTGTATTGAAGAATCAATGATTGAAGAATGATCAAGGGCTATAATGATTGGGAGCGTCTAACTGAATTTGTGCCTAGAAGCTTCTCCAACGGGCTATATAAAGCCTCACTCCTCACACACAAGAGATCTTATCTTTTCTTTTCTAGAGTAGCTTTTAGCTTAGTAAATTTAGCTTAATGTAATTTTCATCTCTTGTAATTTTCTTTTCAAGTAATGTAATCAAGCTTTGTAGTTAATGAAATTGAGTTTTTTACTTTTAAACAATCTGTCATAAGTTTTTGTCTTTAAGTTTTTTTTAAACCTTTTTCAAATGATAAGCTACTGTTTCATAAGCTCACTTAAGCTCATTTCAGCTCTCACAAGTCTCTAAGCTTGTGATTGAGCTACATTGTTCATTTAATCAACTTAAACCTTTAAAATCAGCTAATTACCTTGGATTATTGGATTTAAAAGCTTATGGAAGGGAAGCTAGCCATGGATGAGCTTCTAAGGACTTTACTAGATTATCCATAAGGATAAGCTAGAGCTAGTAGATAAGCTCATTTGAGCCTTTTAGCCTTTGTTTAGCTAAGGCAGGTTGTAAGTTTCCCTTTACTCTTCCTGTTTTAAATTTCTTAGTGTAATCTAGCTTATTTTGCTTAAATGATTGCTTATTGGTGCTTAAACTAGTCTTATTTAGCTTATTGAACTTGATTTATAATCTGTTTTAGGCTTTAGTAGTATAGATCTTAGATTTTCATAATTTGTCTTAAAAATCATTAAAAATCCAAAAATAGAGTAATTTAGCTTATAGCTTATTAAACTGTCTTTTAATTTGCTTAGGTTTGCTATAAGCTGTTTATCATCTGGTTATTAAGTTTTAGTCATTAGATTTCAGTTTAGCAAGTTAAAAATGATTATATGGATGTTAAAGGGGTGTTTGGATTAATGAAGTTTGACCTTGATAAGTCAAAATGAGTTGTGCAATCTCTTTGAGTTAATTTCATTATCAATCCAAATCAGTAGCTAAGTGGTTTTCTTAAATTAGATGTCATAATCTAAAAAGTTTAAGCTTAAATCCTTTGTTCCTGCACCAGGGGACTTTTTCATTTTTCTTAGCTTGTTAAAAGTTATCCAAGTCTTCATAGGCTTGATTCTTGTTTGAATTGAGTATAAACACACTCATTAAGAGTGTGTAGTGCAGGGTTGTCCCTTAAGGACACCTGCATTGTTGTTTTGACCATTTGGCCAATTGCATCAGCAGTAGTAATAGCAGTTACTACTGCTGTCTTTTAGCTTCATTTTAAGCTAGAGTTTTTAGGATTTAGAGATTAAAATTTAGAAGTCTTATAGTTCACATATAGCTTAATATAGATTAAAGCTTGTTTACAAATTTCTAGCTTAATCTCTAGGATTAATTAGCTTCTAAAGTTCATAAAAAAACCTCAAAAAGCCAAAAACAGTAGTAACTAGAACTTAGCTTTTAAATTTTGATTTCTAGCTTTTAGAATTTGTTTTTATGATTTGGATTAATAGGATATAAGTAGGTTGTTAAGTTTTCAAAAGCTCAAATCCTATAATAGCTTATTGTGCAATTTAGCTTATCTAGTTTTTAAGCCTCAAGTTATAGTTTCTGAGTTAGCACTTTTTATCATTAGATTTAGTATTATAGCTGTGTTAATAGGTAAAGTAGCTTGTCATTTTAGCTTCTAGATATTATAAGTTCTCTAGAGTAGCTTTTGGTTTTAAATTTGAGCTTAAAATGAGTTATGTGCAAGCACTAAAGTGAAAATTAGCTTTTTAGAGCTCAAAAGCTCACTTTCTGAAAACAGCTTTTTCCAAAGCTTTTTGAGAGCTTATTTTTGAGTTTTAGCTTATAGTGCTTTTATTAAAATTGCTTATCTTTAGGTGCTTAACAACTTTTGTTCTTTAAGTTTTTTATAAAAACCAAAACAAAGGGAAGTGGAAGTCGGGGGTGAGCAAGACTCGAACCCCCGACCTCAACACCTCAACCTTTTATAAACACACACAACACACTCCCTACCGCTGTGCCCTTGGGTCTTTTTCATAAGACTCCCACACAATTTATTCTTTATAGTCATTTAGGCCTTATAAGCTCTTTAAGCTGTTACAGCTTATTTCACAGCTTATTTAATAAGCTGTGATCTCGGGTTTATTTTTCCTAGGATTTAAATAGTTTAAGCTATTTTCTGTAATTTTTCTAGAATTTTTATATTTCGTTTAGTATTTTTAATCATTTAATTTCATTAAAAACTTTAAAAAAATCATAAAAAATAGAAAAATAATCAAAAAAATAAAAATCTTTTTTAGAAAATTTTCTTTTATCATTTAGAACGTAGGAAAATTAGTTTTACTCTCGTTGGTTTATTTTTGAGCATTTTAGCTTTTAGGGCTCGGTTTTAGATTCCCGTTATTCGTTTTTGTGATTTCTTTCAAATTTTACCGTTAAGCTTTCAAATTTTGCAAATCCCTTTATTTTTACTCGTAAAATTAGATTATTAATTCAAATTCTAGGTTAAGGTGCTAATTAGGGTTTAAATTGTCATTTCCGTTTTCGTCCGCGTGTTTAGTTATTTTTCTTACATTTAATTATTTTAATTGTTTTTAGTCATAGATAATTAATCAAAAAGTTGAAAATCATTCATAACATTGTCCAAACTGAATCGAGGGTATCAATTCACATTTCTTTGGGATACGACCCGATAATCACTTACCGGTTAATATACGTATTTTCTTATATATATTTTGAAGAATTTCCTTTTTACCTTTCTCCTCAAGGGTAAATTGGTAATTTTCCATAGTATTATATATTATATTCTTACGTGTGTTAGATTCTACGAATCAGTCTTACAAACCTAATAAATCCAAATAGCATTCAAGAGAATCCATGCAACAAACACGAAACCAGACTCAAGAGCAAACTTCATATGCAATCCTAACGATCTTTCTAGCCACTTCTCTTAGTCTTATCATCCTCATGAATGCTCATCTAAAAATGATGCTTAAAAAAGTCAACATAATGGTTGTTAAGAGTCATTGGTTTAAGACACGCCAATAACTCGCTTTGAAATCATTGTGATAAATAAAACATAGCATAGCAGGACATACAACGAACTATGATATAAGCTAACATGAAATCACATCAATCCACATTGAGATGTTCACGCTCAATGATCACAAACATAAGAACAAAACGTATCCCGATCCACAACAATGAGACGATCACGCTCACTAATAACAATCCACAGCAATGAGACGATCACGCTCACTACTAACAACCCATCAATGCCTTGAGACGGTCACGCTCAAGCACAACAATCCATACCAAAATAGAAAGTAGCACATAACATACAATAGTCACGTATAGCCCATGCCTCATTTAAAACACATTATCACAGTAACTAAAACATTTCAAAACCTCTTTGCATCATTTCCATCCCAAATGTAAAAACATTAAAAAGTGGGACTATTAAACTCACCTGATGCTTAAGCAATTCCAAACTCCTTGTACAAAACTAAACAATCAAACAAACACGTGTTATACGCGACTAAGCTAAAAGCTTATGCACATTTAACAATCATATGATGGATGTCTAAGGTGTCCAATTACCCTCATGGGTCACCTCGACACCATGCCTAACCTTAACCAACATGTTTACACACTTTTCCAAAGTTTTATGATTTACCCAAAAACGCAGAATTTTAGTGTCACTTTACCATTTTCTAAACCTTACCTACTGAGCTTTATAACTTCTACCAAAAATCACGCATTCAATACCATGAGTCTACTAACTCCATGATTTTTCTACTAATTTATTTCCACTCCTAAATGGCTCAAAGAAAATAAAACTTCCAACTACTCAGATTCGGATCTGCTCGAACACTAAAACGTTTGGACCTAAAAACCATACTTAGACTCCAAATCAGAAGCTCTACTTTGGAGGATTTTTAATAGACACATATAAATAAACTCCAGTAAGTTGGATAATCCTAATTCGAATTTTAAGTGGGCGTTTTATACCTCACAATCTGACCTAAATCTAACCCGAATTTACTGCTTTGATAATTTTTCTTGTACGGACCAATTGACTAACTTCCTGAACTCAAAATCGTTCGAGGCCGGATAATCTAGAAACTAGACTCACTGAGCTACATCATAGGCACCGAAATCATAACAATTCATGCTTCTAACCTCTAGATATCATCAAAACAACACAGCCCTAAATTCTGCTCAAACCTAAAACAAGTTCTAACGCTATCTAAACCCTAACGATTACACCAACGCGCATTTAATTAATTACCAAGAACCCTAATTAGTATATAAAGTTTAATTTATAGAATATTATGAAACCCTAGATCCACCATAACTCTTGTTACATGAATTAAATCAATAATTAAACTAATTAAGAAAACTAAACATACCTTAAAGCTTGTTTTCTTCACAAAATCAAAACCTTAATTTTTCTTCTTCTTTTCTTGAGGTATTCGGCCGACTAATGCAAGAGGAGGGGAGGAAAATTTTGTTCTTAGGGTATTATGGGTTAGTATATATAGGATACAAAATTCCCTAATTAGAGTCCTAGTTAAATTGGGCTTTGATTTTCTTTTTTTTTCTTTTTTTACCAAAACCGGCCGAATATATGTATGCATATATATATATTTTTTATTTATTTATTAATTACATATTTACTAAAATTACCTTAAATTTTTATAAAAATCTAAGCTTATTTGCGCACACTTTTTTGCGTAAACGCAATTTACTAGACTTTTAAAAATAAATAACTTTTCATTTTTATTTAACCTAAATTTCCAAAAATAGAAATTTACATTTTTCTTAACCTAACTTCTAAAACCTAAACATTCCTTAAATTACTAACACAAAAATACGTATACGTAATAATACTTACAAAATTAACACGAAAACGCTTAAATCTCTAAATCATTTCATTGTCACCCAAAAGTGAACGAAATGAATTCAACCAATTTTACCACGATTCTAATCTCATTGAGATGATCACACTCAATAGATTGATTACCAATTTCCCACATAATCCACATAAACTCATATAAACACATAAACCATACATTGCAACAGATACATAAGTCAACACTAACGGTTTGACTAACCTGCTCAAGTCATGGTTGTTACACAAAGAATCGAGCTATGGCGACGAGCTACAAAAACGAGTTAGTGTACAAGTGCAATATACACAACTACTAGCAATGTCACAAAAAGTATACAAAGTTGCTAAAAATATTTTAAGCTAAAATATGCACTAATAAATCAACCACAATAAATAAATCAACCACTACAACCAAGTCATAAAAATAAAAAGCATTCATTAATAATATAAATCATATTTAACCAAGTATGAAAATACATCATAGAGCATACAAAAGAAAGACATTCATAAAACTACATAAGACATACTAAAATCCTAAATGATTCAAGATCTATAAGATTTGCTTTAAATAAAAGGGTTGGTTGGGTATTTTATTTGAAGATTAAGAAACAAAACATAGAGAATGTTTAGTTTGTATATGGAAAGGATGGTGGTGTAGAAGTTAGTGATGAAGTGTTTGGTGGTGGATTGTTTTGTAGGAGATAGAGAGGTGTATGAGGTCGTGCGAGGAGGAATTTATTCCAATCAAGATAATTTCTCAGGGATTGAAATTTATTGCGGTTGTAAAAACAACATAGGTAATAGGCACCATGAAGATTAACTTGGTCTAAAGTAGGGTGGTGGTGCATGGATGACAGTGGTGGCGATGGTGGTAGTAAAGGGGTATTGCTTGCATTTTGGAGATGTGCTTCAACAAGATTGGATAAGTGTTGAAGTTCATTGGTTTCTTGCACCATTTGATCCCTAAGTAAGTTTAGTGAAGGCAGAGAGTTAGCAACTCTTGGAGATTGTGGTGGTGATGCGTCATGAGTCGAAGATGTTGAAAGAACTTCATTTGATAGAGGTGGTAATTATGGAGGTGTTGTATCCTCATTTTGAGTGAGATTGATGTTAAGGGATTTCTTCTATATTGGTATTACGGAGATTTTAGGTTTTAAGAAGTTGGAAGAGGAGTTTTGAAAAGAAGGCATGAGAAATGAAGATTGAAGATGAGAAAGAGGATAGTGTGGTGAAGAATGAAGAAGATGAAGGCTTTTTATAATGGAAGAGGTGAGGTATTTAGAGTATGGGTGAGTGTTAGAAGTCATAAATATAAAAGATGTTTCTGAAGTTTGGGCAAGAGTAGTTGGGGCTATGGTAAAAGTAGTCAAAGAGGTAAGAAGAAAAAGAACACAGTGACCGATAACGTGACCAACAGGAGACGATCCCTTAATTAGGGTGACGGTCCTGGATATATTAGGGACAGTCCCTTATAATTGGGAACCGTCCATGGTGGACGACAGAAATTGCCCAATTTTGGTTATTTTTCAAATCTGTAGTGAGAAAGGTGGTGACTAAAGTGGTTGTTTGTAGCAAATCTTATAAAGTAACCTATCTAAACTACAAAAACTAGTGCCACCATGTGATCACATAGATATATAGAAATAAGCATTCATGTATGTGCATATAGAAATGCTACTAAGCAAGAGATAAGTAAATGCAAGTAAGAAGTAAGTGTCAAGCATGCATATTAGTCTTGCAATATCACTCAAAATTCGTACTAAGTATAATAACCAAATATAAAGTCAAGCATGCAATTCTTAAGCCTAAAAATAGAACTAGTGCGAGCATGAAAAAAATAAGTGCATAGTGCATAATTAAGCTAGATAAGTCTATTGTTCTTTTAAGCGTTTCAATCATTTCTTCTTCTTGTTCCACAACTTCTTGAATGCTTTCCCAATTGACTTAAGCCCACCCCGTTGCTCCACATGCATTTGATCTTTTCGGTTTAACATTAAGGTTTGTTAGGTAAAAAGGGTTTCCATGATTTGTTCATGATGAGGAGGGTTAGAGAAGACTTGAGGAATCTTTTGAGACAAGGAATTATAATAGATGGTAGGAGAGGGAGTACTAACTCAAGAAGTGCCTTCATCACCCACATTCTCATCATCGTCTACTTGATGAGAGGATGAGTCATGATCAAAGGTGGAGGAAGAAGAAGTAGAGTGACGACTTCGTTTGACACCAATATCTTTTCTTGGTTTATGTTGTTTTGGCGCACCAAAAGAAAGCATGACTATATCAAAGAGGAGATACTGAGGACCTTGAAGATGAAGGTACTCATCCATGACAAGATTAAACAGATGAGTCAACAACATGCCATAACGTAAGATATATCTGGGTCGACTCCTAACAAACTCAATTTTTTTTGCAACGAAGAATGCAAGATTGTATGGCTCGCCAATAGCTATAAAATAAAGCATGTGACCTAGACATGACGTAAGAGGATCCTGGTTGCCTCCAAGACAGAAAACATTCTCCCGAATGATTTCGACCCAATTTTTCATGTGAGGTTGAACTTATTTAGTGAGGATGGTATTTTCATCAAGGTATAAGAGATATCCTTTATAGATACGAGTATGTTCAGTTCGTTCAGTTTGAATGTATGATCTGAGTTCCTTAGGAGAGGGAAGCTCCGTGTGTTAAGGACCGGACAGATATTGTTCTCTTGACAGTGCATCAAGAGACCATTCGTCCATGAATGAGGATTGTCCTTCATAAGGAATACCAAAATTTGACCAAACTTGAAGAGATAATAAGAAATGAATTGGTCTCGGGTGACAAAAGTAACTGACATTTCACTGTCCTTGTTATAGGCTAGTTGGACTTGACAATAAAACCCTAAAACAAAACAAGGAATGATGGACTCATTGATTAAGTAGAGACAATCAAATTTGATCCCCCCCAAACATGGCTCTAAGGTACATTGGATCCTAGAAACCTGCCTTAATGACCCGACCCGACCCTCATGAATATATCGTTTTTAACTTGACGGAAAAAATGGCTATAGTATTGGAGATATTTGGTTCGTTTGAAATGATGGGAATGTAAGAGCGGGTGTTTTAGTGACCGGTAGCAATTAGAAGAAGCATTATCACCTATTATAATCAACAAAAAAATATATTCATATATAATATAAATAATATATAATATAATATATATAATATATAAATATATAAAAATATTGATTTAGGACGAACAAAATATCAAAAAATGATGGCTAGTGTGTGTCTATATGCAACAAATATGGATGTGCGGTTATCTCGACTCTAAAAATAAAACCTATGAGATAACCCAAACGCTCCTTAATTCAATTTTGCTCAAACGAACGTGTCGAGAAATATATATTAGTTATATATATTTTGTCAACAATCACGAGTTCACCATGTATGCATGCGAAAACATTTTTAAGATGTATTAACAATGCACGAAAAACATTTTCATGATGTTCATAGTCGTGAGAAATTTTTTGAAAACGAATTAGGGTTTTTATAAATTCGAAAATTTCAATTATGCTCAATTATGCAAATCCTATATCTACCAGAAAGATGTAGTATATACTTACTATAATCTGTAATCTAACAACACAAACACACAAGTGGCATATGTGTCAAATATAGTGCACGATCAGGGGCTTCGTTGGGGATCTGAAGAGTTAGGGTGAATGCTGATTTTGGCAATACTTAATAAACTTAGTGACAACATAAATAGAAACACTACGTTAAGTGAAGCGTAGGGGGTGTCCCTGCGAATCACGCCGTCATTGAGAGAAAGTATGTCTTTTGGAGATAAAAGTATTGTACGAAGTAAGTAATAGGTGTTTGAAGTTGGGTTTAAAAACAAAACCTAAAGAACCGCTATGCCATCAATTTATATGAGATAAAATAGGGCTGGAACAAGGCTTTGCACATAATACATCTGATGGTGGGGGTTTCCCATCGATCTAAGGGCGATTACATTGGTTAAATATACCACGATCTCTTTAGCCCTATGACAGGGAAAAGTCTTATTTTTTTTGGTAGAGAAGAGAACGTGGGTATGACTTGACCAAGTCCTGACACTCAACCAGTTTCCGTCAAAGTACCTTACGTGAAGGCTGGTGGGTCTGTTCCGCGTGGCGATTCCCATACTGGTAACCATTGTGAATATGGTTTTACGCTACTAGAAACTGTTCGAATGTTTCTAGGTTTAATTGGGAGTAGATCCCTTTAGAGTTTAAAGGGGAGACCTTTGAACTGGAGGGGAGGGTATGTCATCAAGCCCCCTAGTCGAATGTGATGTATACATTTACAGATGCATTACTTTCGACTTCAATGTGAAAAGTATCGAAGGCCAAATCGAAGACCTAAAATACGCGTGCTGTACGCATTAAATGCTAATCCCACTTGATAGGTAGTTAGTTACAGAATTACTCTGATTGTGCAAATATGGGCACGATCAGGCTTCGATGAGATCGAAGAGTTCTTTGAGTGATTGTTGAGTTGCCAAGCCTTGAATAACCTGTGTCAACACAAATGAAAACACTACGTTAAGTGAAGCGTAGGGGGTGTCCCTGCGAATCAGCTCTGGCGTGAGAGTAACTATGTGCTTTGTATTTGGTAAAGTATGATAACGTAAGTAAGTGTGTGAAAAGTTCTGGCCATACCTGGAGCCCTTACCATCTATTTATAGGTGTAGAAATGAGATGGCACGAGGCTTAGCATAAAGACCGGTGATCGTGGGGGTGTCTCACGATTTAAAGGGTGATTCTTGGGGTTGTGTGCTACGATCTCTATTTTGGCGGGAAGACCTTGATAGAGATGGAGAACATGGGTTTGACTGTCTGACCTTTGCTTTAGTTTCGTCGAAGGCCCACCGCGAAGGGTGTAGGGCTTTGCGTGGCGGATTCCCATACTGGTAACCATCCCGAAGATGGTTTTACACCACTCGAAACTATTCGAAGGTTATTGGTTGTAATTGGGAGAAGATCCTATTCGGGCTTCGAAGGGGATGCCTTCGAACCGGAGAGGAGGGTACGTCATCAAGCCCCCCAGTCGAATGTAATGTATACATTTATGTATGTATTGCTTTCGACTATCATTCACAAACGTGATTGAAGACCATGTTTCAAGTTACATACATTAAACAGTGAAACCCACTTGCCCCGGGGTTAGTTAGAGTTTTAAATATAGATTACTCAACAGTCAGCCTTGGTTATCGTGAACTTCTTATCTTGATTTAAATTGAGTTTGAAATTAGAGAAGTCTCTGATCTCTTCCACGTGTGTGGTCTCACATCTCTCTAGCTTCGCCTAGATAAATGTCATTCCCAAACCCTTTTTTCCTTTTATCACCTCCATTATTTAGCTCGCTTCTTCTTGAAATATTCTTCAGCAAATCTAAGGTAAGAATTTTAAAAGCTATATTTTAGTTATGAGTACGAAGGATACCATAGCTGTGCAGCGTTGTCGTTTGTCAGCCAAGGAGTTGAATGAATTCCTTTCTTCCTATCCCATTCCTTCAAAGTATGATGTTATATTGCCTACATCTACTCAAACCATCTTCGACGCTCCTACTGGTTATGTCGGCTTGTACACACATTCTTTTTCTCTTGCCAACCTCAGGTTACCTCTCACTGACTTTTTTTGTGAGGTTCTTCAGTATTTCAAAGTTCACATTTCCAGACTTAACCCATTTGGTTGTGCCAAACTAACAACTTTCATCATTATGTGCAAGGCTTATGGTTGTGAACCCTCTGTTGACCTCTTTCAAGGTTTCTTCAATCTTTGTCGGACTGATAGCTGGCTAACTATCTAAAAAAGGTCTGAAAAACACATTCCAAACCTTCTTCCCAAGGTCATTACTCGTATCGAGGGCTGGCATGAACGATTATTCTTTGTTCAAGACTCCATTATCTCTTCCAAGTACCCACAACTTCTATTTGATGAAAACATGCTTAATTTAAAATCCTTCAAAGATAAGCTCCCTCCAAATATAGATGAAAATCCTTATTTCCAGCGTCTTGGTCGATATCCTACAAGTGTTCGTGTGTTTGATGATCCCATTCTGTTTTTAGCTGGCCTTAAGCCTTCGTGGGAGTTTGGCCAACAACGGCATGCGATCATTGTGAGCGGCAAGGGTATTTATCTTTCTCAATTATTCCTTTAGTCTTCTTTTTTGCTGATATATGATTTATTTCTTCGTTTTGCAGAGATGGCTTTTAGGAACTTTATCTATACCGAATATGATGATGACCTTGCTTTTCTGCCTAAGGAGCCATCCCCAAGATTTGGTACTGGTTCCCCTTCCGCCTTAGTGAATACGGAGCTTCCTAAAGATGTTGAGGAGCCTGAAGCAAGATAGGAAGGATGTAGTGTCAAAGGTCGTACCTTATGCTGCCATGGAGTTGGTGCATAGTGATGAGCTAGGCAGGCTTGTTGGTACGTTGGTGTCCTCCGCCATTACTTATGGACGCTGCAGAGCGTATGAGCAGGTTGCTGCCATGAAGGAGCCTTTTGACTTATCAAAGGCTAAAGGATATCGTTCTTCGTACACGAAGGAGAATACTCAGGCTAGCAATGATTTTGCCACTACTACGTTCCCTTGGTTAGACAATCTCATAGCAGATGCTGCAGCTCTGATTGAAGCTCTGTTGTCGAAGAAGCCTCCCACGTTACAAAAGCCTGCTCCTTCAAGGACCCAAATGCCTGTGCATTCTTCCCAGAAGGCTACTCCATCCTCTACTCCATCTTCAAATCCAATGTCTCCTCCTGCTGATCTTGTGAAACCCTCTCCATCTTCGTTTGAATAAAGGTCACCATGTTAGTGTTAATTTGGCCCTAAGGGTGGTGTGTACCCTTTGAACGTCTTTACTTTGATCCAGGCTTCGGCCTTTAAGACAATTTATCTTTGCAATGGTTCATGTTGGCCATTGTTTGAACAATGTGTGTCAACCTTTTTGGTTGTTTTTTAATGGTTACCTATTTCTGAGGGTTGAATGTAGGGATGCAATCCCACCTTTTGTCGTATGTCATATTGTTATTCCTTTAGGGGCCCAGGTCTGATCCTCATATCGTTTATTGCTGAATAGTTTTACTTTGTAAAGCAAAAGGCTTAAATGTTTTGTGCCCTTTTCGAAGGTAGGCTTCCCTTAGGAACCTGATTTGTTTTCCTCATGTTTGAGGTTTTAGGAGGACTTAGGTCTGACTCCTTTATGCACTTTATCGGCGAAGGCTCATGTGTGGCCTTAAGTTATGGATTAATGTATTGTGGTTAAAAGAAGGTTTCCCCTCGGAACCTAATTCATTTTCCTTATGTTTGAGGTTTTAGGAGGACTTAGGTCTGACTCCTTTATGCGCTTTATCAGCGAAGGCTCATGTGTGGCCTTAAGTTGTGGACAAATGTATTGTGCCACTTTCAAAAGAAGGTTTCCCTTAGGAACCTGATTTGTTTTCCTCATGTTTGAGGTTTTAGGAGGACTTAGGTCTGACTCCTTTATGCGCTTTATCAGCGAAGGCTCATGTGTGGCCTTAAGTTGTTTTTTTGACTAATTGTCAGTTGTCAGATGAAGGGTTTCGATCCGCTTCATTATGTCCTCAAGGCTAAAAGAAGCAATGAGGAAAGTTAACGTGAATTTTATGGATGTCTTAGTTTTGTAGGGCTCATGTGTGGCCCTACGACATCCTTTCGAACGTTGAACTTAATATTAGGCTCAAGTGTGGCCTTATGACACAAGTACTTCGAAATTAACCTTCTTCATTGATAGTGTAGAAAGATTTACATCATCACAAGTATGAACACTTAGTTTGCTACACCATGTTCGATAATCGAAACGAATGATTTAAAAGGGAAATAAGAAAGAAAAACTTTGCAAAAAAGAATGTAAGTTTTACATGTAAAACTTACGAAGGCTTGTTCCTTTTGTTGTTTGTACCAACGAGTGATCGGTTGTGTCAACAATTGTGTAGACTTCCTCTTTGTGGACTTCGTTTATTATGTATGGGCCTTGCCATTCATTCGCGTTTCGTTTAGGTAAAACGAAATCTCCCACGATGTATATGGGGTGACTGCTCCTTGCGTTGTGGTATTTTGGCAACTTGTTTCGGTAGTATGCCTTTTCGATCGAAGACACTTCCTTTCTTTCCTTTCCCTTGGTTGTTTTCTGCGCTCTTCCCTTATTATCTGTAGTTTTGATTATGGGGATCACGGCTTCTGAACCATAGGTTAGGCTAAATGGTGTTTCTTTCTGGCTATTCCTTGGGAGGATTCTGTGTATCTATAATGTTTTAGCTAGATTATCCACCCACACATGTTGGCTTCGAGATAGCTGTCTCTCTATGTGGTACATTATTTCCATGTGTTCTGTAACAGGAGAAAAGGATTGTGTTACTTTCAATCCTTTACACAGGTCTGCGAACATCCCTTCTTTGAATTGTTTCTCTTCTTTTAAGTTGATTATTCAGGGTACTCTGAATCTACGTACCACATATTCCCATACGAACTTTTCTACTTGTCTTCCGTTTATGGTGGTTAGGGATTTGGCTTCTACCTACTTTGTAGAATGTTCGACTACGATCGCTAGAAATTGTAAACCTCCGGGGCCATCGGTAGCGGTCCTAGGATATGAATTCCCCAATGGCTAAAAGGCCACATTCTCCCTGCTGATATGGTCTCGCTTATTCCAGCTTTCGTTATTGCGGATTGTTCCTTTCATTTTTTGCAGTCTTCAATTGCTTTTGCAACTTCCCTGTGTATCGATGGCCAATAGTAACCTTGTTTTGTGATTCTGAAAACTAGTGAGCGTGGTTCCGTATCCGCACGACCCTTCATGTATTTCTTTTATGATCTTGTTAGTTTGTAGTGTGGCCACACAACGGAGCTATGATGTGAAGAAGGATCTTTTGTAAAGGTTTCCTCGGATTAGCTTGTATTGTGGCGCCTGGATTCTGATCTTCCTAGCTTTCTTTGTGTCTTCTAGAAACAATCCGATTAGCAGGTATTCATGGATGGGGTCCATCCAGCTTTTCCTCTCCTACATATCTACCTTCAAAACTTCTTTTTCCTCTATTGACCTTTTGGTTAAAACTTCGACTAGCACTTCCTTTATGAGATGTTCAAAGGTCATTGATGCCAGCTTGCTTAGCGCGTCTGCTTTCTTATTCTGGTTCCTGCGTACGTGATCAATTGTGTACTCTTTGAAGCCCCTTAGCGCAGTTTTAACCTTTTGCAAATAGTCTTTGATTGATGTTTGTTTTGCTGCATTGGTGCCTTTTATCTGGTTTACCAAAAGTTGGGAGTCCAGGAATATTGCCACTTTTATAATTTCTAGTTCCCGGGCTATCTGCAGACCTGCTAGTAATGCTTCGTATTCTGCTTCATTGTTCGTTATTTCAAACTCGAAGGGTAAAGCGTAAGTATACTATTTACCTTCGGGATCTATCAACATTAGCCCTGCTCTTGATCCGTCTGAGTTGGAGGCTCCGTCGGTGTAGAGTCTCCACTTACTGTTTGAATCTGGGACTTCCTTTGGTTTTTCTTTCTTTTCGTTGTCTTCGAAGGGTATTTCGACCAAGAAATCGGTTGGCATTTCTTTTTCATTTCTTGTCAGGAACACGATATCATGTTCCCCCAATTCGATTGCTTATTTGGCTACTCTTCTTGTTTTTTGGGCCCTGTGATCATTTGCTTAATGGGTGTGTTTGTGAGAACCGTTATCGTGTAGGCCTAAAAGTATCTTCGGAGTCTTCTTGTTGCGTGAACCAAGGCTAGTGCAAGCTTCTCCAAGGTAGGATAGTTGAGTTAGGCTCCTTGTAGGACCCTGCTTACGAAGTAAATGGGGGTCCATCCCTCATTTGTTTTTGCGGCAAGCACAACACTTATACTTTCATTTGAGGCGACGAGGTATATTGTCAAAGTTTCTCTCACCCTTGGTGCAGTGAGTGTTGGTAAGGCTTGAACGAGTTTCTTCATTTTCTCTAGTGCTTTGTCGGCTTTGGTTGTCCACTGTATGCTCTTTTTATCTTTTGCAACTTTTGAGTACTTTGAAGAAAGCCAAGGATCTTTCCGCACCTTTCGATAAAAACCGGCTGAAGGCTGCTAGCTTCCCGTTAAGACTTTGTATGTATTTTAGTGTTCTTGGCTGGTCGAGGTCAGTGACTGCTTTAACCTTCGAAAGATTGGCTTTTATGCCCTGCTTAGTGATGAGGTGTCCTAAAAAGGGGCCTTCTTCAACATCGGATGAGCATTTCTTCGGGTTTAGCTTCATGTTGATCGATCAAAACCTTTTGAAGGTTTCTTGTATATCTTTCAACATTTCGTTTTCAGAAGTACTTTTGATGACCATGTTGTTTGTGTAAGCCTCAAGACTTCTTCCAATTTGGTGACTGAAGACCTTGTCCACTAACCTTTGGTATGTTGCCCTGCATTTTTGAGACCAAACAACATATTCTTGTAGCAAAAGACTCCTCCTGCGTAGAAGGCTATTTTGTCTTTGTCTTCTTCTTTCATTTGGATTTGATGGTAACCCATAGCTACCCATGTTTGGTGCTTGACCTTTCCGTAGTATCCCTGCTTTTGTAAGTTCTTTTGTTTCTTTACAGGCTGCCATGTTGCGATCTGGACCTAAACCTCTCTTGTTCTGCTTTATTGGCTTAACATGGCAGTACTCATTCAACTTATGTTCCGTGTTGAAAGGTTTTCCTTCAACCATTATGGTTCTCAGAATCCCTATCATATTAGTGTATGTCCATGCGAAGACGTTTGCATTTGACTTTAAGAGGTTTTGCAACTCTTTTTTGAAATGTTCAGGAAGCTGCTTTCCTATGGTCACCATTTGGTCGGGATACTTGTCATTTATGAAAAAAAATTCCTCCGCGTTGACACAACAGAGCACCCTTTCTTTGTTTGTGGCAAGTATCTTTCGGCCCCTCTTCGTTCCTTTATCAGTTTTGTTTGTCGAAAGTACAGTTCCTATCCCTTTTTGGTATGAAATTTAATGGCTTCGTGAATCGTTGAAACTACAATTCCCATCCTTTGCATCATTGTTCTTCTTAATAGCATATTGTGTGAGGAGTCGGACTTACAATAACGAAGTTAAGAGTGTCTATCCTTGAGAGGGGGGCGTCTCCTATTGTGATCTCTAACGGAACTTCACCAATAGACCAAGAACGTTCTCTTGAGAACCCTACTAGAGGGGTCTTTAGGTCCACTTTAGTGGCTTTGATGGTAGGATTCAGTTTCTCAAAGCAATGCTCATAGATAATCTCACATGAGCTTCCGCTATCCATGTATACTCGCCCTACCTTTCTTCCAAATATCTTAGCCTCTATAATGACTGGTGCATTATTCACCTTTGCTACTAGAGGAAATATAATTTCCTTTCCTTCGTAGTCTGTATTTTCTTGTGTGAGGCTTTTTGCGATATGGGCTTCTCGATTTACCATAAGTATGGGTGCTTCAGCGGGTGCGGTGCCTTTATATTTTTTACTTTCTCCTTGTAGGGTGTTGAATGACCTTGATCTTTCCTTTTTTATTCCTTTCACGAGGTGTGAATGTTGTCCTAAGTTTACAGCCTCTTGAATCTTAGTTATGAGGTGTCTACAATCATTGGTATCGTATCTCTAATCTTCATGGAAGTGACAGTACTTGGACATATCTCGTGATCTCTTATTTTCGAACATATTTGGGAGTGGCTCGAAGCTTCTTGCAGCCTTCTTCGTAGCAAGAATTTCCTTCGTACTTTTAGACAAACTGGGAAGCAAACTATGATTAGGTCCTCGGTAGAGGGAGAATCTGTCTTTGTTTTTCTGTCCTCTGTTATTATCCCAGGAACTTTTCTTTGACCTTTCAAAATTGTCTCTTTGATCGCTTGAGGCACCATTAGTGGCCACCTCACTTGCTTCAACCCATGTGTAAGTCTTCTCCATTAGAACTTTGTAAGTGGATGGAAGGTCCATGGAGAGATGCTCGACCAAACTCCTTGTTCTCAAGCCATGAACAAAACCCGAGATTTATTATTCTTTATGTAAACCAAGGATCTTCAAGGTATCATCTGTATATCTAGTGATGAAGGCTCGAGTGCTTTCGCCTTCTCTTTGTTTGATGTTGTGGACAGCTAGATGCGTCTTCGTGAACTTCTTCTGTTGGCTAAAATGCGATCGGAATTTTGCCTTGAGATCTTCGTAATCAAGAATACCACCTGCTTTCTGACTGTTCCACCATACTCTAGCAGAGTCCTTGAGGGTATATGTGAACATATGGTAGGCTACCGGCATTAACCATTTTTGTATCCGTATAGCCCCTTCAAAAAGGTGCAGGAAGTTATCTGGGTCTCCTTTCCCATCATAAGAACCGATATGGGAAGGCATTTTTAGTCCGTCTAGGAAAGGATAATCCTCTATCCAGCGCACAAAAGGTGTTACCGATTCCACAGGGTTCAAGACAGCGCCTGTCAGGTTTGGGTTGGTATACACAGGCACGTTTGGGAATAAGTACATAGGTTATGTATAAAAAGAATAACTGTTTATAGGCATATTTGCGAGGTATGTGAAACCATTCTAGGAAGGCATATTACTATTTACTAAGGTCTGTAGTGCGTGCCCCTCCTATGGGAGATGTGCAAGAATTCCCCCCTCCCATAGGGAGGTTTCCTGGTGGAGCCTGTGTAGGGAAGCTTAAGTGATGCCCGTGAACAAAACTCGTAGGTGGTTGATAAGGGTAAATGTGAGTAGGCATGACCCATTAGGTATACTCGAGCTAGCAGATATGAAAGGTTGAGCATGGTGTGAGAGGAACGTACCGTTAGAAAAGAGATTACCTCCTATGTTATTTGGAAGTGCCTGACCTCCGTAAACAAAAGTCAGAGAAGATTGCAAAGGTTTCCCATTCTCGCCTCTCCCTAAATGGGCCGCTAAAAGTGGAGGGAGATTTACACTTTGACCTCCATTTCCTCTGGGTTTCTTCTGAAGGCCTTCCCCCTTCAGTATTCCTTTCGACCCTGCTTTCCCCTCTACTCTAAGCCCCTTTGATCCCTACTATTCTTTGCCCCCGTCTACGGATCCTGGGAGATGCTACTCGAAGAGGTGGAGTGGCAGCTCTGGTAAGCTTAGGTCTTGGCTCCATCTCTAGTTCTTCATCGTAATCTTCGCTAAAGTACTCTAGTTTGGTTTGGAGGTCATTATTACGCATCTGCCTACACCGGTCCCTTAAGATACACTCAAGGGATTCATAATTGGCTTCGATGAAAGATGGGCTAATCACGAGATTAGGATTAGCTGAGGTGGAAGCACGATAAGCCAAGGGCGTGTTTTCAGGAGTGGTTGCGGCAAACATGGTGGTAGTTATGGGTACTGCCGAGAAACCCAGTGGTGGTGTAATTTCTCTCCCGCTTGTCATTCCAGAATAGAAGGTGAGTTATTTTGACAGTTACTAGGCTTGGTTTGAACGAGACTAATTGTTGCGGTCCCACAGAAGGGGTCACTGATTATGCAAATATAGGCACGATTTGGCTTCGATGAGATCAAAGAGTTATTTGAGTGATTGTTGAATTGCCAAGCCTTAAATAACCTGTGTCAACACAAATGAAAACACTACATTAAGGGAAGCACAGGGGGTGTCCCTGCGAATCACCTCTGGTGTGAGAGTAAGTATGTGCTTTGTATTTGGTAAAGTATGATAACGTAAGTAAGTGCGTAAGGAGTTCTAGCCATACCTGGAGCCCTTACCATCTATTTATAGGTGTAGAAATGAGATGGGACGAGGCTTAACATAAAGACCGATGATCGTGGAGGTGTCCCACGATCTTTATTTTGGCGAGAAGACCTTGATGGAGATGGATAACGTGGGTTTGACTGTCTAACCTTTGCTCTAGTTTCATTGAAGGCCCATCGCGAAAGGTGTAGGGCTTCGTGTGGCAAATTCCCATACTGGTAACCATTCCGAAGATGGTTTTACGCCACTCGAAACTATTCGAAGGTTATTGGTTGTAATTGGGAGAAGATCATATTCACGCTTCGAAGGGGAGGCCTTCAAACAGGAGAGGAGGGTACGCCATCACCCATGTTAATGGTTCCCTTTAGGAATTGAAAGATCCATTTAACCATAGTTAAGTGCTTTTCGATAGGCTTTGCCTGATACCGGGCACATATGGAGACTGCATAAATAAGTTCGGGTCTACTGGATGTCAGATACATAAGGGATCCAATCATGCCACTGTAAAGTGTAGCATCAACTGGTGTCCCTTATAGATCTTCATCCAGTCTATTCATTTCCACCATAGGTGTGTCTACAGAATCACTAGTTAACAAACCATATTTTTTAATAATTTCAGAAGCATATTTTGATTCGTTTAGGAAGATGCCTCTCGGACTTTGAGATATTTGTAATCTTAAAAAGAATGACCCCATCATCGACATCTTGAACTTAGTGGTCATCATATTAGCAAACTCATTACACAAAGCAGTATTAGTGGATGCAAATATGATATCGTCAACATAAATTTGTACCAGTAATAAGTCGTTTCCTATTTTCTGTGTGAAAAGTTTTGGATCCACTTCATCTTTGGAGAAGTGTTATGAAATGAGGAAACTTGACAGCATATCGTACCATGCACGTGGTGCTTGTTTTAGACCGTACAGGGCCTTTTTGAGCTAATACACATGCGATGGGTTATCCTGATCCACAAATCCTTCTGGTTAAAAACGTAGACCTCCTCTTTTAGCTCGCCATTTAAGAAAGCCGTTTTTACATCCATTTGGAAAATCATCATATTCTTGTTGGTTGCATTTGCTATGAAGATCCAGATGGCCTCTATTCTTGCAACTAGTGCAAATGATTCCTCGAAATCGATTCCCTCTTCTTGCCTGAATCCCTGAGCAACTAATCTAGCCTTATTTTTCAGTACCCCACCAAATTCATCCGTCTTAATCTTATAAATCCATTTTAGTTTGATCAACATGACTTTATCTGGATACAGCACCAATTCCCAAACTTGTAGCCTTTCAAATTCGTGAATTTCTTCTTGCATTGCATGGATCCATGATGGTTCGGTCAATGCTTGTTTGAAGTTCTTTGGTTTGACTGAAGTTAGGAAGGCATCAAAATAACACCACATGGCATCAGTCTACTTTCTGTTGGAGACTGATCGTGAAGGATATCCGATTATATTTTCTATAGGATGATCCTTAGTCCATCTACCAAGTGATTCGAATAGAGTGTAGATTGGTCTCACATTAAATGTGGCATTTTTGGTGATTATTCAAAACCTTGAGAAATAATTGGAGAATGTTCTTGTTCTTGTGTTGATGGGATACTTGTTGATGGAGCATCTTGGTCAATTGATGTAGACATAGGTGAATCAGCTAAATCGACAGTTCTTGGTGCAGCATTGACTAGAACTGGAGAGACGGGTATTGTTGGAGGATTTTAGTATTCATCAAACATAGGTTGGAACAAACGTTCCTAATCATCTCTTGGTGGTGGAATACAAGGTTGTTGAGGAATAGTGTTTGGAACGAGTCCTAAACAAGATGTTGCAGGAGTCATAGATTGAAGACCAAGTCCTGAACTAAGTTGTTCAGAAGCCATTTCTGTCAGCTCATCAAAATTGACATGGATGGTTTCAATGATCTTTCGACTACATCGGTTGTAGATTTGGTAAGCTTTCTTCTTGGGTGCATATCCAATGAAAATACCTATATTGGCTTTAGCTTGAAGTTTGCCCAAATCCTCACTATCATTATTTGGATAGCAAAGTGCACCAAAGGCATGAAGGTAAGATAGATCGGGTTTTCTATCATGTAAGTGCTCATAAGGAGTTTTTCCATGGTGGCGCCGTATAATGGATCGGTTTTAGGTGTCACATGCAGTAACGACTGCCTCGGCCCATAGAAACAAAGGAGCTTTTGCGTAGATTAACATTGTTTGAAGGGGCTTCAATAAGAGTACGATTTTGTCTTTGAACGACACCATTTTGTTGTGGAGATCGCACAACCGATGTTTCATGAGAGATACCAACACTCTCGCAATAGCTACGTAGAGTTTGATTGACAAACTCGGTTCCATTATCTATATGAATGTCCTTGACAAGCGTATTCAATCTAACTTTTATCATCTTCCGAAAATTGATTATGAAATTAGGAGCTTCGTCTTTTGATGCTAAAAACTACACCCATGTAAACCGAGAGTAATCATCCACAATGATAAGGATGTACTTTTTCCTATTTATACTTGCAACACGCATAGGCCTACAAAGATCCTTATGCAAAAGATATAGTTTTTCCTGATTGGTGTCTTCAGATTTAGGTTTATGTGATTGTTTCTTGCTTTTGCCCATAGCACATGCCGAACACAGATGATCTTTTTCAAATTTCAATTTGGGAAGACTGCGTACGAGATCATTTTTAGCCAAATGATTAATAGCACCAAAGTTCAAATGTGACAATCATCAGTGCCATAACCAGGATTTGGTCTTTGAGGCTTTGGACAAGAGACAAATTGGAGAAGACACCATCATATCCCTAATTGACAATGTATAAAGGTTGGTTTCCTAAGATCCTAAGAGTAAATCATCACCTTCCAGATTACGAACAAAGCACGTGCGTTTTCTAAAAGCTACTTCAAGATCTGAATCGCATAATTGACCAACAGAGAATATATTGTGTCTTAACCCTTCCATATAATAAACCCTTGAAATTGTGATATTTCCTATCTGATAGTCACCATACCATATAATCTTTGAAATTTCATCGTTACAGAACTTGACAGTACCGAGAAATTTGTGAACGAAATTGGTGAGCTGAGAGCGATCTCCAGTCATGTGCTTGGAGCATCGAAGTCCAAATACCACAAAACAATTTGGACAACCTGAGATTGACAGAAGAAGAAGATGAAGCAACTGAATTATTGGATCCCCGAGATGTATCGAGTTCTGTTTTGTTAGAAATCATAGATTTTGCAATCTTAGGTTTGCTATTAGAACCGTTAGTCTTAGGTACCTTGGGTCTCCTAGTATAAACCTTAGTTACTACAGATTCTTATGCAATTACTTCTAGAGGAATGGGTTCCCTAAGAGGCACTTTATTAGTGGCGGTAGTCCTAGTTAAAGGGTACGCATTTCCGACTAAAGTGAAAGTCCTTCTTATGGGTCTCTAGTTATATCCAATTTTAGTAAACACTTTTCTTGTAGGTTTCCATTCTTCTTTCTTTTTAGCTTTCTTAACAGACTTAGATTTGGAACTCGCATTCATATCAGAAACAAATTCAAGAAAACACAATTCATGTCTAGCATCAAACATAGAATTATTACATTTAATGCACATTAGCTCAAAATTTGTATTTAATTTGGAATGCTGCACATTTTCATTTCCAAATGGTTCAACAACACAATTTGATTTATTCAAACTAGACTTTACTATCCTAGAGTGGTCTACTACTTTATTCTTCTTCTGGGTACTACTTGAAATCTGCAAGATCCTATCATTCTTTATATTGTCTGTAGACTTTGACCTACTAGATTTAGTAGATCAGCTTACTCATGTAGAAGTTGACGCATAATTGTTAGTGGTCTGTTTGGTCTTTGTTTGGGAAGATCCTAACTGTTTTTGGGATGTGCTTGATGATATGACGGGTTCAGCAAACCTAACTGTTTTTTTGTTGATAGGCGTGACAGCAACTAATTTCTCACTAGGTTTGTAAATATCAGGGCAAGTATCTTTAACATATCCTAGCAACTCTTGAATCAGCTTAACATACTTATAGGCAGAGCAAGATGCACTATCTAAATGGTTTTATGATTTAGCTTGTTCAACTATCTCCCTAAGAATAGCAGTTTGATCCATAATGTGCTTAAGGTAGTATATGTGAGTTTCCCTATTATTCTTATCCTTAGGAGCCAAAGTTACTTGGTCAAGATTAAACATTCCTGGAGCAATAGTGGTAGCATTTGACACTTAGGCAGCATTGTTAACTATGTCTTTGACTTTGAATTCCCTAAGATCATTTTTAATGCTGTTATGACAAAAACCTTTTCCTGGAGTTGAGCATTTAAATCAGTAATTTCAACAGACTTTTGATTTAATTGATTAACCAATGATTCAGCATGTTCTTTATCCCGAACACATGATGGTTTAATTAAATCATAGAGTTGTTTATAAGTCTATTTCAAATGCTCATTCTCAGCAATTAGTTTTGTCACTTTATGTTCCAATTCTAGGTTGATGGTCTCAATCTTATCTATGTCCTTTTTCACACTATTTGTGGTGGAAGTTTTATTCAAACGTTTAATGTTTGCTTTTAACTTCTAGATTGTTGTGTCTTTTACTTGAAGCTCATCTTTCAAATTGTTCAATTCAAACAATTGATCAAATGAAGGTTTAGTTTGATTCACAGATGTGTTATTCTTTTGAAAAATTTCTTTATTGAGTTGCATTGCAAGTTCAAGAGAAATGCAGTGTTGTTCAAGTTTAGAAAAGCTTTTTGAAAGTCTATTATACTCATATGTTGTGTTGTTTGATAAGCTCAGCTTCAAGTTCGAGACACTTATTGCACATTTCCACATAATTCACAGAATCATTCAAAGCAACAAAAGAATTCACAATCATAGAAGTATTTATATCCAACGAAGAATTCACAACAATATTCAAAATATCTTGAGAAATGATTTGATCCAAGATCGATCATTTTCAATCAAAAATTGTTTGTTTTGAATTTCAAAGCACTGCTTGTCTACATGATACTATTGAACAGCAGCTTAATCTAGTTAAAAACTATTTGTACTTCCGTTATCTCATTTAAAAGATCTTTATCAAAAACATTAAATATGACTTTTAAGGTCATTGAAAATGGAATTATTTCTTTAAGAAAAACAGCTTTAGTGTGTTCAAACCCCTATTCCCCTTCTGTTAAAGCATCGAGTGTGATCCGCTTTTTCACCACATTGTCAAATTGGCCAAGATGGTATTTAAGCTTTTTAAGGCTTGTATTAACTAGACTTACCTTAGGAAGTTCCTGAGGAGCCTTAATTTTGACAGGCGAAGAAGCAGATTGGTCAGTATTAGGGTGTGAAGTTTGTAACCGATAAGCTTGTTCATCAGAGAGTTCTTGTTGTGGGACAAAACGTTTACTAAAATCTTCAGATAATCGATTTAACTCAGCATAATTAATTGGTTTAATGTTAACTTTCTTTTCTAAGACTTTTGGATCACTTTGTTTTAAAAGCATTTTTGATCGACTCTCTTCCTCAAGCATCAAAGTCTCTTCAGAATCAGTAATTGAAATCACATTGGTTTCCTTAGCAATAACACTACCATCATAAAGCATTGGCCTAATCTACTGAGCTTTCTTGAGATAGAAAGGATTTTGAAAACCAAGAGCTTGTTTCAGGTTGTTATCATAGAAAACTTGTTGTTTCGTGAGCATATGCACAGTTTGCGCGGATTGACCCATTTTACAAACAATATTGTCTAGTTCTTTAACTTTCGTTTCCAAAGCAATTTCTCTATCTATATTTTTAGCTTCTTTTTCCTTGGATTCATTTTTAAAAACACTAAATGTTTTTGTTAACAATTCCTTTTCCTTTGATTGATCCGAAAGAGTTTGTTTAAGATAGTTAATTTCCTTTTCAAAATCCGCAAACTATGCATTTTTCTTCCGAATTATATCATCCATTATAAGCTTTTCTCGAGTACTTAAATCCACATTCTATCTTTCTTCTAGCAATTTCACCCGTTCTTTATATCTTGTTACAATTAGTTACTTGATTTGACAATTGTTCAAACCCATATAATATCATGGCATCGTGTTGTGCAAAAGAATTTGTATCATGAACAACTGCATTTTGTGTTTCAAGTAGATACTAAGAGTAAGGAATGATATTGCTATCACTTGTTATCTCATTCTCTGGATAATTTACAAGATGAGTTTGTTCCGAATACTACATCTCTTGCACACTTTGATTCAGCATATCATTATGAGTGATTTCCGAGTGAGGTACCTCAAAGAGAACATATGATTCATAACTAGACAAATTAGCCATAAGAACTGCCATGGCTATAGAGAAGTCGTCACAGTTAGAATCATACGCATCCAAATCATCTGCTTGATAAGCTGCAGTATGTGTGATGACTGTCTATGTAACTGGACCTTCTGTAACCCCAGGGTCTGTTAAAAATTCCAATTCCTCCTCATTCAGAACTTTACCAGATCCTTGTGCTTCAACCAAAAGAACTTTATCCCTAAACCATGTAGCATCCCTTTTCCTCTTAGGCTTTAGGCATTGTCTTGCCATGTGATCTTCCCCTTGACAGCTAAAACACTTCATAACTCTTTGTTGACTTGAATTATTCCTGCCTATTCCTGAGATGTTAGCCCTTGTTCCAGAATTACTAGCCGCAAATGAACTTTGTCTCCACTGAATTGGTTGAACAGTCACCCTTCCATCATGAATAGTTTCTTGTTGTCTTGGGTTGGAGGAATTCCTTAGCTGATTGTTAGTAGTTAGGAAATGAGATGTGACAATAGTAGACAGAAATGACATGATTTTGTTAATGGCATCAATAGGGTCATCTCCTTGCTTAAACATAAGAATTGCTAGACCGGAGTCTATCTGAGGAAATTCAGCAAGATGTGTTTGTTGATTAATTGTGGAGACAATATATTCAATTTGAGGAATGGATTGTGGTTGTGGACAAGCATCTTGATGTACTATGGATGAGTAAGCATTAGGATGCAGTGTTGACAAATAAGTGATTGCATGAGGTATGGATGGATAAGTAGTTGAGTAATGTTGTGTTGGATGAATTGATCCATATTGAGGAGACTGAGATGGTGAAAACTGTTGTCGGAACTGAGGATTGTTGTGTAAGGATTAATAAGTATTGAAGTGTGATGGTGTCATTTGATGATTCACAACTAGTGCAAGTAGATCTTGATTGCGTTCACGCATAATACGGACTTCATTTGCATAGAGTTCATGTTGTTTAAGATATGCATGAAGCTGATCAAAGTTGGTGGTATGCAAATCTCTTACAAGTTTGACATCAGTCACAAACTTACTCCATTCAGGTGGAAGACTATTTAAGAACTTGGTATTGACTTGAAATTGCTCCAATTTCATTTTGTAAATGTTCATGTTGTTGGGATTCTTGATTTGATGAGACAAAGTGAATAAAAGAATGAAACAAAAGGACTTAAACGCAAAGCTAGAATTCTTTAAAAGATAGAAGATTTTGAAGATTCTAGAAGATCTCCTTATTCAGATACAAGATTTAGAAGATAAAGCTTAAAGTTTAAAAGATTTATTTGTTTTCTAATTCTTATCTTTTGTAAACCTAGACTCCTTATGTTATAAAAGGAGGTCCTAGGCATGTTGTTTTAGGTATGTCAAGATGTGAACACCAGTAAAAAGTGTGTGTGTGTAGGCGTGTGTATGCCTAGATGTTTTGTTTGGTTTAGCCTCAAGGATCTTATGATTCCTTGTTATAGTGTAGATAACACGTTATAGAGTTTATCATCTAGAATTGGGGATTGTATGGAAAGATAATAAGAAAAACCTTGTTTATTACATTGTTCTTATTCCGCTATGTTTTAATACTTTATTATTAATCTTATGAACATTGTTATTATTATCCTAGATATAAAGTTCTAACCAAACTTGAGCAATAAACGATTCAACATGTGGTATCATAGCCTCGTGGCTCGTGATATCTGGGATACAAAGGTTTTATTGGTTTTAGGGTTTTGAATTTTCTGTTTTTCAGAGTTTGGTATGTGTTTAATTACACATACCTTTTACCTTTATAAACAAGCTAAAATAACCAAAAACGGACTTAAAATGCCAAAAATA
>BQNB010055497.1:6609-33329 GCA_026074375.1 Tanacetum coccineum
GCTGTGTCCCTCACAACCCTGTTTTGACCAAAATTTTAAAATTTTTATTGTGTTGTTAGCTAAAAAAAATATAAAAAAAATAAAAATAAAAATAAATAAATAGATGAAAATATAAAAATATAGAAATAAGTAGGCCCGTAGAACTAGGTAGCTTTTGACCTGATCGAGTTTTAAACTCTAGCTTTTCTCTTAACTTTCGAGACTAAGCGTTTGCTTAACTTTATAATTTTTCAAAGAACGAAAAATGATAGAGTAGAATATAAGTTAGATGCTAAACGTAGAGTAGTTGGATCTCTTTCAGGCTCATAACTATTAATTGTGGTTTTTTCTCCCATTAGCTTGTTTCACTTTTATATAAATATGTTTAATAAATAAGGTTGTCCTATTCAACTTAATCTTTAGTGACTTTCCACTAACTTGGAAGATGATGCAATAAAATAGGTACACATCGGGATTCAGAATTTGGCATACTATATATATCATATGAATAATTGCTTTACTTACACCTTAAAGAGCCTTAGGGTATATGGTGTAAGTAGAGTTAAATCATGAGATTACTCATGCCTTAAAGATCCTAAGGGTATATGGCATAAGTGATTAAATTTTTCATGCCTTAAAGAGCCTTAGAGTATATGGCGTGAATGATTGAATCATATTTAATAAATGATTTGTTTGTACCTTAAAGTGCCTTAGGGTATATGGTGCAAATTAAATCTCACTTAATTTATGTCTTAAAGAGCCTTAGGGTATATGACGTAAATCAAGTTAAATAAATAAGTAGCCTAATAAAAGATAAATTTTGGTCACCTCGATGTGGACCTCATCGATTTTCAAGGATAGGGGAAGAAGCTAATTTTTATCACTAACCGTCCCGCTTTATTTCCGGATTTAATAAGTATCGAAATAAGTCTTAAAGAGCCTTCAGGTATATGACTTAAATAAAATCTTGAGATACAAAATTAGGAACAAGGGAGGAAAAGTAATACACAATTAGTATTTATGAGTAGTGTTAGTATCATGACTTGTATTTGACAATGATCTTGTTTTTAAGCTTAGTATAGAGAAGTGAAAGATAGGGATGATGAATTTATTTTGCTTCTTCCAGGATCCCAAGTATTATCAAAGAATAATGAAAGCACAATGTTATGAAGTATTGAAGTATGGAAAGTTAAGAAAAAGCATAAAAATGGAAAAATATTGAAAATGGAAAAACGGGGCTTTTTAAAGCTAATGTTTCTTTAATCCCTTAAGATGAATACTTAGCTACTTTTTGAGGTAATTAATCAAGGGGGATTAATATTCTTAGTTTCTAAAGTGTTATTTATAATATTGTGTGAGGACACGGCAATAGCTTAGTATGGGGATTTTGGTATGTGTCTAAATACACATACATTTTACCTTGAAAAGCGAACCCAAATGACTAAAAACATAATGAAAAATGCATATATATGTTTGTTTTTGTGTTTGTATATGTGCAGGTAACGGATATATGAAAAAGGATAAAACAAATACAAAACGGATGAAATCCGAGCACGGGAATGGAAAGAGGACGAAAAACCCGAGGCCAAAGACGAACCCATCTTCCATGGACCAACCCCGGCCCACTTAATGGGCCGGGTTAGCCTTAATCTTAAACTATATAAGCCTAAAAGCCCAAAACCTCTACAAGCCCAAAGTTATAAAGAAGAATAAACCGAAAAGCCCAAGTCAAGCCCCATTTTATTTGGTCAACACATATCAAATGGGTCAAAGGGTCAGTTTTACTGTTTCTCTTCTACACCTATTTCCCTCTAAAAATCAACCTTTCATAGAGCAGGGTTAAAATCCCTAATCACACGCTCATATCCTTCTAGAAGCTGACACGTCTGACACAAAGAGGCCACGCTGGTGATCCCGTGCACTCTCATTGGTTGAATTAACATGGCATCAATCCAACGGTCAAGATGTGATGATTTAGAGGCAGTTAGGATTGGATGGCTATGATTGGAAGAGAGGGGAGCGTCCCTGGATCTAGAATCATCTACTCAAGGCTATAAATAGAATCTCTCACACACAGTGCAAGATATCTAGGAGTAGGAGTAGCTTATGATAGATTTAGCTTTTAGCTTGTACGTTTTTAGCTTATGTTCTTTAAATTTCATGTAATTCCTTTCCAAAGCTTTGTAATCATAACGTTCAACATTCCAATCCAAGCATATAGACACTCAGATTTCACTTTATCAAGGAGCAGTTGAGAATGGGGTGAATCGAAGTTTACTTTATCAATACGGAGTATCAACTGGCAGATATCTTCACTAAAGCTCTTGGCCGAAAAAGAATTGAATTTCTGATCAACAAGCTAGAAATGCGAAGTTTTACGCCAGAGACTCTGAAACATTTGGCATATGAAGTTGATGAATAGTAGTGGTACCTATTCAAATATCTTGTATCATATGTATATATTTTAAAACCATAAAAACCAAAAAGATTTTTCAATTTTCAAAATTTTTATAAAAACGAAATACAAAAATATTAAAATTTTTAAAACCAAAGAAAAAAATTAGAAAATGAGAAAAATATAAAAGAATAATAATAGATGTCTTCTGAAAATCAATAACTTACGGTCTTAGAAAAGTCATTCAAATAAAGATACGAGTCTGTAAATGAAGTTCGAGCAAGAAGTTTCAAAATGTTTCAAACATGGCCAAATGGCTTGCTATTATTCAGCTAGCAACCC
Organism: Tanacetum coccineum; assembly: GCA_026074375.1. NCBI lineage: Eukaryota > Viridiplantae > Streptophyta > Magnoliopsida > Asterales > Asteraceae > Tanacetum > Tanacetum coccineum. The sequence goes on from BQNB010055497.1 coordinate 9,326, forward strand.
GTCATCAATGTTAAAGCAATTATAACCGTCAAAAAAGAAACTTGCCTCTCAACGGAATATTTATTCTCAAGCATAGGTCCTACTTTATTATCCATGCTAAGGCTTTGTTAACTTTGCATACAAACAACCCTGCTATCCTGTAATTCCATAAGTGTAGTGGTCAGTGCGCTTATGTGTCAAAATAAGAGAAATTTTATTTTTTTGGTAAAAAGTTGTCTTCATAATGAATCAGTGTTTTCAGTAATCACAAAAAGATTTTTAAAAGACAATTCGACCACTCAAACAATGACAACAGCTCTTTAAATAGAAAACGGGTCATTATTTGAGGGGGAGAAATCGTCATCAAACAATCTTGTAAAATGGTCTTTCAAAATAAGTCATGAAATAATGGATAAAGTTTTGGATAATGACGGATAACAATTTCAAGGGGAGTTAATTTATATTAACTTCAAGTGCTTTAGATGTCATTTGTTTAAATCTTTATGGACTTAGAGACTTAGTGAATTCAGGCTTTAAACTACAGACGATCAATATTGCCAACACCTCATAGTTTGTAAAAGACTTAGGAATGCTTGGAAATACTTTCATAGTTTTAAATGCCTTGAAGTTGATTCTCACGGAATAGATTTAAGCTTATTAATTCTTCAAACACGATCTCGAATATGTATGCGTATAAGGTTTTGCTGATTCCGACGTGTCGAAACCAGCAAGGGGGAAGGAGTAGATGTATACTTGATAGTGTCCTTGGCCTTCTTTTGAGGTTAGCTTCTTTTGTCTTTTGAGGTTAGCTTCTTTTGATTTTAGGTTGTGTTGAATCTTTCGGGTACACTATTTCTATCACATGATGGAAGAGACATCTCGTCATTAGCCAGTATGCATTATTTGAGTCCATAGGGGGAAGTGTTAGGAGTATAATTATTTAAAACGTGAGAAGAATTCTTTCTGATTCAATTAGTGTCTTGCCCAACCGGTCAATCACTAAGCTTATTCTTAAAATGAGTAGAAATATTTGATAAAAGAGGTACACATAGGTATGATGATTCCTTTAAATAGTCAGTATCCTGCAGGAAGAAATGTCTACATTTGGGACTTAGTTGACTTAGGTGTTATCATTTCAACTACTTAGAGGGAATAATTGTGACATCCGGGACTTAATTGACTTTGGTGTTACAATTTATATCATAAATATCATGTAAGGAGAAATGCGGACATCCGGGACTTAATTGTCTTTGGTGTTTCGGTTTCGAATTAATTGTGTACTTCAGATATTTGAGCTTCATACATCAAGACCTCTTTACACGGCTTGCAAGAAAGTTTTGAATCTACTCAAGAAAGGATTGCTGGTTTAGGGGGAAGCTAAGACAACATCAACACCAACCACACAAGCTCAAGTTACATATGTATCTGAATCTGTTCTATCCTCGAAGTTTGATGCAAAGACTTTCATAACTTGGAAAGAAAGTTGAAGCAACGCTGAAGAGTGCTTGGACAGAGAAAGATCAAATTGACAACTTCTTGAAAGAAAGAAGGTTAATGAGGAGCTTAGAAAGTTCGTTGGTGGGAGATTGTACGAAGGAGACCTACGGCTGCGACAAAAGAACCATATGATTCTATCATATGATGTTCTCATCATTCAGGTCAAACCTCGTACATAATAATCTTGTGAATATACATAGTGTAGACTTAATGGTGATAATAAGGTGTGCTCGAGTACAAAATTTTCAAGAATTTCTTAGTAAATTCAAAATCTTTCAAATAATTGTACTCGGCACCATCTTATAATCCCTCAAAAGTTGAGGGGGAGCAATAATATGTTCCATTATGCTAGAATACATCATTTTGTCCCCGAACGGTTAATCAATTGATATCCAAAATATCAAGGGATTAACATTTTGGATAAGGGGAGAAAATGTGATTAACCTGGACTTAATGTATATTGACAGAAGTAATCAATTAAAATGGACTCGATGCACTCCACACTTAGCATGTATGTGATTGTTTAGGAGCAGGTGTATAACATTAAAGAACCTAAATGTTGTGTGACAAGATGGAATGTAAGAGTTGAGAGATGGCTACAAATCAAGAGATCCGGATATCTATCACGAGTGAATGAACTTCCTTAGCAGTCTTCATGTTGACTAAGTATGCCATACAATTATCATAGTTGGTGTATACAGAACTCTTAGCAAACTTCACATCATAACAAACTGCTCTATTCCGAAGTAAAGCATTTCAGAAACTTTTGGTATTGAATTTGAACTTGTGCATAAGATCATCCATAGTATGCATGTCCATAGTCAGCTGAGAGAATCACTAGTAGTACTCATACAATGTTTTCACCTGAACATGAGTCAAACTTATCAAACAAGTTATTACAATCTGCCATTCACGTTCTTGGTTATGATAATTCAGTGCCTTCATTAGCATATTGACTCTATCCCAATATCCATAGCTGCCTCTATATGGTTAACAAGTGCAATACACATCGTTGGAAGACCGTGAGAATGATATTCGTTGCTTAACAACACAAACATCTGTCAGTTGTTTGCTCATGAGTTCGGAGTAATTCTTAGTCTAGTTGTCACATTTTCTTCCACAAGTTGGATAAACCAAAGGACCATTACGATAGAATCAGCATCACCGACCATGTTTCTTCCCATTGATGATTTTTATAACGTATAAGACTTGCCTATGAATCATTACATTATTTTCAAGCATGTGGAGACGATTCTCAGCTCCAGCAACAATGATGTGTTTTGCTAAAGTAGTCATCTTGTGTTAAGAGTTGTTGTTGTTGGTGAATAAGATTGATATTCCACGGGATTTTACAAATCTTCACTAAAACCAAAAAATCCAAGTATTTCGCGGGATTTTACAAAGTAATACAAACCGTAGAAAATAAAATCTTTTTGTGACTAATGTAATATTTCGCTTGAATATGACAAAGGTAATGTTTTGCTTGAATATGTAATGTTTTGCTTGAATATGAAAGATTGAACAGAGTTTCGTTTTTAACACAACATTATTATCACTTGAACAACAACCTATCATAAATCGCTTAGAAACATATTTCGCTTGATATCATGTTTCGCTTAGACATATTTCGCTTGTCTTAAGAAAAATTAAGCAGAGTTTCGTTTCCTAGAAATGACGGATTTCGCTTGAAGTCAACCTGTCATATTTCGCTACACAACATATTTCGCTTAAGTACATATTTCACTAGCTTCATGTAATATTTCGTTACCTTCAAAACATGTTTCGCTTCCTTCAAATAAAAATGTACCCTTTCATAAAAAATAACCAAAAAGTTACCATTTTTGACGTTTTACCTTGATTTTTCTTGCACAACTAGTTATCTTAGGCCTATATCTTGCTTAAAAACATAAAATTTAACACTTTTAAACACAAAAATGTGGCTTTGAATTTCTAAGCACACGAAAACCAAAGAGGAATTAAAACTAATGATCTAACCAAGATATAAACACACACAAGCTCACGATATCACCCTATGGTGACTGATACCAATTATAGAAGTATCAAATCACTTAACAACTAATTAAGATAGAAAGTTTAGAGAGAGAAAGGAGGTATCAGCACTATAGTGAGAGAAAGAAAGGAAAAGTGTATTATTATGAATGACCAAATGAACAACCAACCCTCTCCAAGGTATGGAGAAGGGTATATATACCATGCATAGGGCCGGTCAACATAAGTGTTAGGAATACAAAAAGTATCAGTCACTTCTAAAAAGTTAAGAGTCTTAAGCACGTAATTTAATAATAAAATGTTATAAGCTAACCCTAAGCCAAAGGCTCATGAAAAGCCCTATGTCAAATCCCATGCGCCCTCCTTAGCATGAGAATTTATACCCTCTCCACACATGAGAGGTGTGTTGGTTATTTCCCAATTAACACTTAATCTAATCTTCTTTCTTTGTTACTTTCTCTCACTAGAACCATCCTCACCACCACTTTTTCTCTCTCTAGATTTCTTTATTGTTCTTTGGTGTTGTCAGATTACAGTATTCTATAATTGGTAATCAGAGCCATAGAGTGATTTGTTAGTTTTTTGTGGTTTGTTCTTGTATCTTTTGTTTAACAGTACCTTTCTTTTTTCTTCTTGTTCACCTTGTTTTCCGAAGCTATTTTATTACACTAAAAGATCATTTACATAGTAAATTCTTGATCTAGTATCTTAGGAATAGTGACAAGCATAGTATCAAAGAAAACATAAATTTTTTGTACATTTGTATGTGTCGAAAAAGGCATAAAAAAATACAATTCTTGATTTCAAATTTTTATGGCTTAAAACCATAAACTTGCATTTTTAAGGTACCTAAAGGCTTAGTTAAATACTATTTTGTTTACAAGAAATTAAGGAAAAAAACGATCAAAGTGTGTCTTTTTAGTTTGAAAAATTTAGTTTCTATGTTGAGAAAAGCGAATTATCACTGGCATTGTAAGGAAATTTAGCAATTTCAAGACAGAGCCGTATTAGCAACTCTTGTAATGCGATTAAGTAGATTTCATTGCAAGGCGATTTAACAGCTCTTCAGTGCAAAGCGAATTAACAGCTTTTCATTGCAAAGCAATTTATCAAGCTCTTAGTACAAGGCGATTTATCAAATCTTCATTGCAAGACAATTTATCAAGCTCTTAGTACAAGGCGATTTATCAACATTTCATTGCAAGGCGATTTATCAAGCTCCTTGTACAAGGCGATTTATCAACTTTTCATTGCAAGGCGATTTCTTAATCTTTCCTAAGCAAGGCGATTTAACAATTTCCAATCAAAGGCGAATTATCAATTTCCGTTAGAAGGCGATTTAACAATATTCTAAAAGGAAAATTAATTCACTTGAACTAAAGTTAAAAACACAATAGCTAAAGTAAATAAATAAATTTATCCTTTATTGTAAAATCCCATGTGAAACATCTAATTGTCTTACCCGGTTTTATCAAGATTTAAAATCCGTGTAGTTTCGAGATTACAACACACCAAGACAACGCACAATAACTAAAACCATTTACTTTTCATCACCGTTCGATCCACAAGTAATCTAAAAACATCAAATCAACATGGATTCAGTGATTCCACTTGGACAAAAGAATACTCTTGTTGAGTACTTGATATTCTTCGTGCAGACCACTCACCACCAATGTTGATAAGGACCATGTATGATTTTTGGAGAAAAGTATAGAAGGAATTATACATGCAAAACAAAGCAGCACAAAGAATGATACTTGAATCATTGAACACATCAACTCATGTTAGCCACTGGTTGAAGAAACATGGGTGACAAATGAACAAAGAAATATGCTAATTGGTTTACTGGTGAAAAATCCAAGCCTGATTGTGATATGAAAGAAACCAAATCATTCTTCAATGTCTACCAACAGATATCTATTCGCTTGTGAATCATCACAGAGTTGCCAAAGATTTATGGGAGAGAGTTCAATTACTGATGCAAGGTACCTATTTGACTAAGCAGGAAAGAGAGTGTAAACTGTATGATGCATTTGATAATTTTACTCCATCAAGTGAATCACTTCATAAGTATTACTTGAATTCACTCAGCTATTAATTGAACACACACTACAACAAGAAAATGGAGACTATTTAAGTTAATACCAAGTTCTTAAACGTTCTTTCCACCTGAATGTAGTAATTTTGTGACTGATGTCAAGCTTTGTAAAAACATTTCAATACTAGCCACTTGATCAAGCTTCATAGCATACCTTAACAACACAAACACTATTCAAAAGAAGTTCCGTCTCTTGCGTGAACGCAATCAAGATCCACTTGCATTTGTTGCAAATCAGTAGATGACACCACCTCACTTCAACACTTATCAGTCTTATACAACAATCCTCAACTTCAACAATAGTTTCCACAATCTCATATTGATCATAATTCATCCACTCAACATGTACTCATCCTACTCATCCATTATAAAACTCAATTCAGACATTCATCTGTTCTCCAAACCATCATATCCAAATCATCTTAATTGAATCATCACACATCATCTATTCTACAAATTGCATTATCAAACACCTCAAGTTTCTACACTACCAATGACAGAGTTCACCTCTTGTGGACTCAAGTTTTATGTTCACTTACTCCTCCAGAAATGATCCAATTGCTTGTCTCAACAAGGCAATGGCTTTTCTAACAGTTGTAGCTTCCTTAAGGTTCCCCTCAACCAATAATCAACTTAGAACCTCTTTGAATCTAAGAAACAAAGCCACTATTCAAGATGGCAGGGTCACAGTTCAACAAGTTTAGGGGAGACAAGGTCAAAATTATCTGTACTTGTTTAAAAGTAATGCTAACATAGTTATTGGGAGAAACCAATGCAAGTGGATATGCAAGGTTTGTTTAAATGCAACAACTGTCAAGGTGAAGGACATTGGCAGCAATGCCTCAGCCTAAGCGAACAAGGAAAGTAGCATGGGTAAAAGGATAAACAATGTTAGCTGAAGCCACAGAAGCATGACAAAAGTTTGGAAGAAGAGAACAACATTTCTTGTATCCAGGGGTTCTAAACGTCAAGCTTTCATACAATCATTCCAAAACAAAGCTGCTTTTAGACTAAGATCGTGAAACTTAATGATCAGACTGTGAGATATCTCGAAGCAAAAGCGTTCCTCATGGCTAATATTTCCAACAATGGTTCTGACTGAATATCTGACATCAAATGTACCTTATTCTGAAACCTACATAATGATATGGAAAAAAAAATTTTCAAAGTATGCATTCAATCTAGGTTTGACCAATCACCAAGTGTGGATATATCATATAATGAGAAACAAAGTTGATAGCAATATCATTCTGTATTCTCAATCTTGTAAGAACACAACTACAATTGTTCAAGATACTACATGCAGGCACAACAAATTCAATGAACTTATCTTTTATAGAACAAATGATGGAACAAGAGATTAATCATAAAGCATTGGAAAAAAGACTAATAAGGAACATAATAATGAATTAGTAACCGCTGAGCTAGAGAGATATAAAGAACGAGTCAAAAAATTTGAACAAGGTCTTAATATTGATTTAAGCAGTCATGAAAAAATGATTGATTCTCAAATGATGATATCTAATAAAAGAAGCTTAGCACTAAAAGAACAAGTGACTCACTTGAGCAAAATCTTTCTAAACAAATCAAAGAAAAGGAATGTTTATTGCAAACATTCACTGTTTTCAAAAATGAATCTAAAGAAAGAGAAAATAAATATATGGAAAATGAAATTGATTTGGAAAAAAAAGATAAAGGAACTTGAATAATAATATTTTTTAAGTAATCGGTCAATCAGCTCAAACGATTGCACATGTTAACAAAGCCTTAAGTTTTTAATGAAATTATACACAAACAAGCTCTAGTAACAAAATCATTTATCTCAAGAAAGCTCATCGGATTAAACCATCCTTGTAATATGTATATAGGGGTTTAAATTCTCACACATGTTCGTATGCAGTGATATGATGATTAGAAACAATTGATTTATGGAAGAAGAGAGTCAATAAAAAAATGTCTGATAAAGAAAAAGGATCTAGAGCCATAAAACAAAACATTTCTCATAAAATCTAATTGATTATGAAAAATAAATAAGCATCTAAAGATTTTGGGAAACGTTTTACTCCACAACAAGAATTGTCGGCTGAACAAGCTTTCTAGTTGCGTATGTCCAATCCTACCAGTAAATCTTCTGATGCATCACCTATTAAAATAGAAGCTCCTAAGGAACTTCCTAAGGTAAGCTTGGTGAATGAAAGCCTTAAAAAGCTTAAATTTTACCTTTCATAGGGGACAGGTTTGACAACGTGGTGAAGATAAGACTACAACCTGATGCCGTACATGAATGTGAATGGGCGATTGAACAACTTAAAGCTGTTTTTAACAATGAAATTATTCCATTTATAAAATCTTTAAAAGACATCTTCAGTGTGTTTGATAAAGATCTTCTAAATGAAATAATGGAAGTACAGACAGTTTTTGACCAAATGGACGCTGCTGTTTAACAATCTTTAGTTGACAAACATTGTTTGGAAATTACTAAGAAAGAATTACTTTTGGAATATGATCGACTCTTACAACAAATCATGTCTCAAGATGTTCTTTTAACTATGATGAATTCTATGTCTTTATGATGGTGAATCTATGAATATGGAAAGAAAGCGAAATGAATCTTGTGATAAGTGTTTCAATATTGATGCGAGCTTTTAAAATCACAAAATGCGCATAATGGATCTTTGAAAAGTTACTCACAACTTGAAAAACATTGAATTTCCTCTTGAATATTTCAATACTAACTTAATCAAGAAATTTTTCAAAAAGTTGAATCCTGTAATAATCAAAATGCTCTTGAAATTCCAGAATTTTTTGAACATAACGATTTGAAAGATCAGCTACAAGAAAAAAAACACTACCATTTGTAAGTTAAAGGAAATTATAAAATCAATGAGAGAAAAGTCCAAGCCAAAGAATGACAATTATGATTATAATGAAATTGAGACCAAATATGTGGAACTAGAAAATAGTGTGGCAAAATTGCTTTCGGAAAATGAGCGTCTTTGTAAAGAAATTAATCATGTGAAACAAGTTTTTAAAGAGCAGTTTGATTCAATCAAAAAGACACGTGTTTGTACTAAAGAATAGAGTGAATCTTTAATTGATAAACTGAACTTAAAATCTGCTGAAAATGAGGATTTAAAAGCTCAAATTCAATAAGGTTTTGTGATAAACATCATTAAAAACATTTATGAAAACTTATAAGGAAAAGAATTGTTGATATTTTGCACAAACACCATCTGCGTACACTATTGTTCCAAGCAATGTTTCAAGATAACTTAGAACCTTAGGCTCCTATGTTATTAGCAAATAAGGGAGCACACATAGATTACCTAAAGTAAACTCAGGAACAAGCTAGATATTCTCATGGAATAAGTCAACAAGCAAAGCAAAAACAACCTTTGATAAAGATAAGACTTTACCTATAAGCATGCCCAACAATTCAGGAGTTACTGGTATATGTTCAAGATACATGCCCTAATGCGATTAAACTAATTAGAAAAAAGGTAAATGTCACACTTACCAAACAAGGTCAAAGAAAGTTAGGTTTTCCCGAACCAATATACTCTCACACATCCTCTAAGCAACATTCAACAGTAATTCAACTACAACATCCAGATTCTAACACACACGTGTTGTCTCCTACAGGATTGAAGTGTTCTACTAGTAAATGTGGATAAAGCCTACAGCAATTAAAAAAGAAGATAAGATCTCCAAAAAAACCCCAAAAAACCACGAACACCAAGTAAGAACACTGAAAAATAAAGTAGAAAGCCCAACCAAGAAAGATAATAAAAAAATAGTGTTTGTTGAACCTATACATGATAGTAAATGTTAAGCATTATTACTCTGTTAAAATGCAAATTAATGAACCTATTTGGGTGCTTACTTTTAAGAATCTATGTTTGATGGTGTTCATGATATGTGTCTTCTTGATTTTGTAGAAAATGTGAATAGCCATGCTAAATCTGCTAAGAAACATAAAAACAAAATAATTGGTAAAACCAACGGTCATGTAATTCACTGAAGTAGACTTAAGGTGGAAAATAATAACAGGCAGAACTTTCACTATAGTTGTACTCGTCGCCCTTTAAGTGGATCACTTCACTAACGTAGTGCCCTAACTTAAAAAACTACTTTCCCTCAGTTGAAACAAAACACAAAAACCAAAGCTTAAAGTCTATAGCAGGAAACCCAAAAATGTTAAAAATGTAGGTTCGAGTAAAAAGGCTAAGATTGTAAAATCTAAGAATGTTAACCACTCGGAACCCAATCATACTTGGGGATCCAATGCTATAGATATTCCATCGTCTTCTTCTCTTGTCATGACAGGCTGTCCAGATTGTTCTCTAGTATCTGGACTCTGGATGTTCGAAACATATAACAGGGAACCGCTCTCAGCTCATGAACTTTGTTAGTAAATTTCTGGGTACAGTTAGATTCAGGAACAATCATATTGCAAGGATTATGGGGTATGATACTATCAAATGGAAAATGTGACTATCTCAAAAGTATACTACGTCGAGAGGCTTGGACATAACTTATTTTTTGTTGGTCAATTTTGAGACGCGGATCTAGAAGTCGCATTTTGGAAAAACACTTACTGTATTCGTTATTTATAAGGTGTTGATCTACTTTCAAGATCCCAAGACACAAATTTGTACACAATTTCTCTTGATGACATGCTTAAAACATCTCTGATCTGTCTTCTATCCAAAGCATCAAAGACTAAGATCTAGTTATGGCAACGTCGGTTATCACATCTCAACTTTGGTACTCTTAACAAGCTAGCTAAAGACGGTCTTGCACGAGGCATTTCAAGGCTTAAATTTCAAAAAGATCATTTGTATTCAGCATGTGCATTAGGAAAAAGCAAGAAATCCTCTCATCAACCCAAAGCTGAAGATACTAACCAAGAGAACCTATATCTTTTGCATATGGACGTGTGTGGCCTAATGCGTGTGGCTAGTACAACAAAAAAAAGGATAATCTTATAGAAGTCGATGATTAACATCAAGATTTACTTGGGTCAGATTTTTTAGAACAAAAGATGAAGCTCCTAAGGCCATCTTCAAATGCATCAAAAATATTCAAGTTCGTTTGAATGCCATCGTCCGTAATGTTTGAACAGATAATGGAACCGAATTTTTCAATCAGACATTTCGTGAATTTTATGAAAATGTTGGCACCTCGCATCAAACATCTGTTGCCCCCCCCACCACCCCCCCCCCCCCCCCCCCCCCCCCCCCACCCCCCCCCCCCCCCCCCCCCCCCCCCCCCCCCCCCCCACACCCCCCCCACCCCCCCCCCCACCCCCCCCCCCCCCCCCCTACCCCCCCCCCCCCACCCCCCCCCCCCCCCCCCCCTCCCCCACCCCCCCCCCCCCCCCCCCCCCCCCCCCCCCCCCCCCCCCCCCCCCCCCCCCCCCCCCCCACCCCCCCCCCCCCCCCCCCCCACCACCACCCCCCAACCCCCCCCCCCCCCCCCTCCCCCCCCCCCCCCCCCCCCACCCCACCCCCCTACCCCACCATCCCACCCCCCCCCCCCACACCCCCTCCCACCCCCCCCACCGCACTCCTCAGCATAACGGCGTTTTCGAAAGGCAAAACCGAACTCTTGTAGAAGCTGCTCATACAATGTTAATATTTTTAAAAGCTCCATTATTTTTATGGGTCGAAGCAATCAATACAGCCTGTTACACCCAAAACCGTTCATTAATCCACCTTCGATACAACAAACTCCATATGAGCTTATGCAATATAAAAAGTGATTTATCATTCCTTATTCTTTGTCCACTCTGTATATCACCAATGACAATAGAGACGACCTAGGTAAATTAATGCACAAGCTGACATTGGTATTATTTGTGTTAACGCCCGCAAAGAAAGCGTTCATAAATACTACAACAAAAGAAACCACGAAAAATTATAGAAACAATTCATTGACATTCGTTGACTGACCGTTATGGCTTCTGAAAAATTACCATCAGGACTCAGGCTATTTCAATGACTCCTGACAACATCCATGTCCAGACTTACTTTCCGTAAAACATTGTTTCTCAACACACTTGTAATCCACCAAACAGAGATGTGGAGACACTTGTTTCAATCTATGTTCGATGAATACTTCAATCCTCCATTAATTCTTGTTACTGCCCGTTCAAGAAGTTGTTACACCAAGAGCAAGGCTTAGACCGACATTCTCCTGTCAACTTCCCATTACTAGGAGCTCCATCAACAAGTATTCCATCAACACAAGAACAATAACATTCTCCAAACATTTCTCAAGGTTTTGAAGAATCACTAAAAACACCAACTTTTGTGATGATCCTCTTCATGAATATCTTCATGAAGACTCGCTTCTCAAGATCATATCGAATGTCGATAAACCCACATCAATATTGAACACCTTGGTAGATGGACTAAGGATCATCCTATAGCAAACGTAATCGGCAATCCTTCTCGCTCTGTCTCAACAAGGAAAGCGACTTACCCAAAACTGACCCATGTGTGTTTTATTTTTTGATGGCCATTCGTTACTTTGGTAGAACTAAAAACTTCAACAAGCAAAGACGAACCATCAAGATCGATAAGCAATCAAAAAGAAATTCATGAATTTGAAAGGCCTACAAGTTTGTGAATTGGGGTGCGTGTCTATAAAAAGTGTTATATGATCTAAAACTTAAATGATTTATAAGGTCAATACGGATGAAATTTGGCGTTTACTAAAGAATAAAGGCTAGACTAAGTTGCTTAAGGATTCAGGCAAGAAAGAGGATCAATTTGAAGAATCATTTGACACCCTTGCTAGAATACGAAGGCATCTGTATTTTCTTCGTAGCAAATGTCCGATCATACAAATATATGATCTACCAAATGGACGTCAAACGCTCTTAAATGGCGAGCTCAAAAAGAGGTTACCGTTTCTCAATCCAGAATGTATTGTTGATCGGACAACCCAAATCGCATGTGTACAAGCTGAAAAAGGCCCTCTAACGGTCTCAAAGCTAAGCACCAGCGTGCATGGTATGACATATTGTCAAGCTTCCTATCTCACAACATTTTCTCCATAGGTGTAGTTGGATCAACATTCTTCACACGCATAGCTGGAATTACTTATTCTGGAACAAATTTATGTTGACTATATTATATCGCAACCACAAAACTGCCAAGTGTAATGAGTTGCTAATCAAATGACACTAAGTCAAGATGTCAATGATGGGGCATATTTCATTCTTTTTATGATACAAATTTCACAAAATCCTAGAGGCATCTTGATTAACCAATCCTAATATGCTTTTGAAATTGTTAAGAAAAATGGTTTGCTATCTACTGAATTCTGTCGACACAACCCATTGGTTGAAAAGAAAAACTAGATGAAGATCTACAGGGACAGACCATTGGATGCTACACTTTTATAGTGGCAAGATTGTATCCCCTTATTGAATCTTACATCCAGTAGTACCTGACCTTATCTATGCATTCTGGCTTATGTGCCGGTATCAGGTAAAGCCTACCGAAAAGCCACTTACAAGTGGTGAAAGGATCTATTTAGATACCTTAATGGAACCACAACATGGTCTCGGTACTCGAAAAGGATACCGATTATGTCCACAAACAGCCATATGCATATGCTGACCGACTTAGCGGATGTCCAGGACACCTAGACGAGTACATCGGGAAGCAAGAAGCGCTCAATTCTTAGGTGATAAACTTGTTAGCTAGTCTTCCAAGAAGCAAAAGAGCACTGCGATATCGAGTACAGAGGCAGAATATATTGCCTTGTCTAGGTGTTGTGCTTAAATCCTATGGATGCGTTCACAACTAACAAATTATGGTTTTTAATTCAATAAGATTCCTCTGTACTGCGACAACAAAAGTGTGATTGCTCTATGTTGCAACAACGTACAACACTCAAGAGCCAAGCACATTGATGTACGATACCATTTTATAAAGGATCAGGTGGAGAATGGAATTGTGGAACTCTACTTTGTTCGGACGGAATATCAATTGGCTGACATCTTTACAAAACCCTTGCCAAGAGAAAGATTCAATTTCTTGATCTAGAAGCTAGGTATGAGAAGCATGTCTCTGGAAACGTTAAAACATCTGACAGAGGAAGAGGATGAGTAAAGGTGGTTACTCACGGTATATCCTATATCATATGTACATAAGAAAACATAAAAACTCAAAAATAATTTTCTTTTATATAAATTTTTCAAAAAAAGAAAATTAAAAATTAAAAAATCAGAAAAATATAAAAATATGTATCTTTGGCATGTATTCTGAAAATCGATAACATTTAAGGCCTTAAAATATCATTTAACAATGATACGAGGCTGTAAATAAAGTTCGAGCAGAATTTCAAAAGCTTTTAAAACATGTCAAAAATGGCTTGCTATTATTTCCGATAGCAACCCGGTCATCATCTTAAAGGCAAGTATTTCAAAAAGAAAACTTGACCTCTCAACGGGAATTTATTCTTGGGCATGGTCTACTTTATGACCATGCAAAGTTCATTGCTTCCATTTGAGCCCGGAGTAATCTCTCAGTTAAGTCGGGGATAAACAGTCATGAACTAAAGCACTTAACCCCTCAGTGGTTTTTCTCTTTCCTTTCTGCTCAGAGCATCAGCCACCACATTGTCTTTACCGGGATGGTAGCGAATCTCACAGTCATAGTCGCTCAAGAGTTCAATCCATCGTCGCTGCCTCATATTGAGCTCTTTTTGGTCCAAAATGTATTGCAGACTTTTGTGATCCGTATAAACTACACAGTTTTGATCCAAAAGAGGAATGTCGATGCCACAGACCAAGATCAGAACATCACGGGCCCTCAAGTTCTAAATCAGTGTGGGTCCGTATAATTTCTTCATAATTCTTAATAATCGCGATGCATAATGCGATCCACCTTCTCCCTTTGCAATCATAATTGCCTCCAAAACCTTGATCGACGCATCGCAATATACGACAAAATCTTCTATCCCCTTAGGCAATGACAAGATAGGCGCACTGCATAGTTTCTGCTTCAACATTTTGAATGCCTCTTCTTCTTCTTCACCCCATTTGAACTTCTTATTTTTCTGAGTTAGCTTGGTCAGTGGTTTTGAAATCAAAGAAAATCCCTCGATGAACCTTCGATAATATCCAGCCAAACCCATAAATTGTCTTACTTCGGTTGGCGTTGTAGGCGCGGCCCAATTTTTAATGGCTTCAATTTTTGAGGGATCAATGTGAACGCCTTTGCTATCGATCACGTGCCAGAAATTGCTACATAACCAACCAAAAGCCACACTTCGAGAACTTGGCCTACAACAGTCTCCTTATCTTGAGTAACCCCAAAATAATTTCAAGTGTTCTCCATGCTCCCTCCTTTACTCTTGGAGTAATAAGTATTCATCGGATAAATAACACAATCATAAATTTTGTCAAGTGTACGGCTTTGCACACTCGATTCAAACAAACTCCTGAATACCACAGGAGCATTGGTTAATCCCAAACGACATCACTTGGAATTCATAATGACCATACCGGGTCTGAAATGCGGTGATTGGGATGTCCTCTTCTCTAATGCGGAGTTTGTGATATCCCGATCGCAGATCAATCTTTGAGTATACACAAGAGCCTTGAAGTTGGTCAAATAGGCCATCAATCCTTGGGAGTGGATATCGGTTCTTGACCGTCAGCTTGTTCAGCTCACGGTAATTGATACACATGCCAAGGACTCTCGTCCTTCTTCTTAACAAAACAACACCGGAGCTCCCCAGGCGATGTATCTCGGCGCGAATGAATCCTTTCTCTGACAGCTCCTTTAATTGATAGAACAAACTCCTTCACTCTGAACGGCGCCACAACGTAAGTTCCACATGGCAACAAGTGCGGCTCCAGCACAAATTCTAATATCTAAAATTTGACTTGTCGAGGTGGTGGAAGTCCCAGAAAATCATTAGGAAACACCTCGAGAAATTCACATATCACAGCACAATTCTAAACGTCAGCCGATGGTTCTTATCTCCCTCTTCCTCCCGTCACATGGGCCTAAAAAACAATTGGCTACCTTTTACACATACTTTTCTACGCCTTGAACAAGATATCACTCGTTCAGTCTAGACCAACCCCTTCATTAACCCTTAACTACCAACACCTAGTTCTTAACCGGTATGTGCACCTCTTTCTTACCATAAACAATGACAGCATCGCGCTCGACTAACCAATCCATCCCGATAACAATATCGAAGGTACCGAGTTCTATGGGCATAAGATCGATTTCAAACAAGTGATTAGTTAAATTCAGGGTGCAACCTCTTAAAACTGTATTTGTACTAACTATCTTTCCATCAGCCAATTCAACCTCATAACTAGTATTTAGTCTTACCATACCGGATTAATAACAATTTAAATTACATAAAACTAGTATTATAACCAAACTCTTGTCGGAACCATACATCAAACAATACACTCATAACGGTTGTTTGATTAGGAACTAACCGCAACAACATTCTGTCCTTGACCATTCTCAGGCATCCCTGATTAGGTTAGGCCTTGACCGGTAGCATTACCCCCTTACGGATTGTTTCCTCTTCGGAAAACAATGGTTTTCTCGTGGACGTCCTTTCTCGCCCATATTCACATCGGAAACCCAATCATACATGGGGATCCAATGCTAAATATATTACATCTTCTTCTTCTCTAGTCATGACAAGGTGTGTCTAGAATTTTTTTTTATTCTCTGGTACTGACTCCCGGATATTCGAAACACATGACATGGAATCACTCTTAGCTTATGAACTTTGTTAGTAAATTTTTGGGTACAGTTAGATTCAGGAAACCATATTGCAAGAATTATGGGGTATGGTGACTATCAGCTGGGAAATGTTACTATTTCAAGAGTATACTACGTCGAGGGGCTTAGACATAACTTGTTTTCTTGGTTGTCCAATTTTTGTGCACGGGGATCTTGAAGTCGAATTATTTCGAAAAACACTTGCTTTATTCGAAATTTCAGAAGGGTTGATCTACTTTCCCGGATCCCGTGACCCAAATTTTGTACATAATTTCTCTATGAATGACATGCTTAAAACATCTTTGATCTGTCTTCTATCCAAAGCGTCAAAGACTAAGACTGGTTATGGTACCGTTGGTTATCATAATCTCAACTTCGGTACTATTAACAAGCTAGCTAAAGACGGTCTTGCACGAGGCATTCCAATACTTAAATTTCAGAAAGATCATTTTTGTTCTGCATGTGAGTTAGGAAAAAGCAAGAAATCCTCCCATCAACCCAAAGCTGAACACACTAACCAAGAGAAGCTATATCTTTTACATATGGATTTGTGTGGCCGATGCGTGTGGCGAGTTATTAACGAAAAAGTATATCTTAGTGATTGTCGACGATTACCCCCTTCCAAGATTTACTTTTGGGTCCAGATTTTTTGAGGATAAAAGATTAAGCTCCTGAGGTCATCATTGAATGCATCAAAAATATTCAAGTTCGTTTGAATGCCACTGTCCGTACATGTTCGCACAAGATAATTGAACCGAATTTGTCAATACAAACATCTTCGAGAATTTTATGAAATGTTGCATCTCGCAATCAAACATCTGTTGCGAGCACGTCCTAGCATAACGGTGGTTTGTCAAAAGGCAAACCGAACTCATGTATAAGCTGCTCTGTACAATGTTTATATCTTCTAAAGCTTCATTATTTTATGGGCAGAAGCAAATCCTCACTCCTGTTACACCCAAAACTGTCAATAATCTGCCGTCGATAACAACAAAAATCCATATGACTTTATGTAAGAAAAGAAACCTCGGATGTATATCATTCTGTCATACCGTTGGTGCACTAGTTTCCTACCAATGATAGTGACGACCTAGGTAAATTAGACGCAAAAGCTGACATTGGTATTTTCGTTGGTTACGCGCCGTAAAGAAAGCTTTCAGAATCTACAACAAAAGAACCCATAAAATTATTGAAACAATTCATGTGATATTTGATGAGCTAACAACAATGGCATTTAAACAATTCAGTTCAGGACCCAGACTTAAATGTATGACTCCTACAACATCCAGTTCAGGACTCGTTCCAAACCTTGTTTCTCAACAACCTTGTTTTGACCACCAAGAGATGATTGGGATCGCTTGTTTCAACCAATGTTCGATGAATACTTCACTCCTCCATCAATTGCTGTTTCTCTAGTTCAAGAAGCTGCTGCTCCTTCCGAGAACTGTTGTTTTAGTTGAATCTCCTGTGTCAACTTCCATTGACCAGAATGCTCCATCAACAAGGTACTCATCATCAACACCAGAACAAGACAATACTCCAAAACATTTCTCAAAGTTTTGAAGAATCACCAAAAACACCAATTTTATTTTCGTGATGATCTTCTTAAATGAATCTCCTCATGATGAAATCCAACTTCTCAATGGGTCGTCATCGAATGAGATACAGATCCACACTCCAATTGAACCCCTAGGTAGATGGGACTAAGGATCGTCCTAAGACAAACGAATCGACAATCCTTCTCGCTCTGTCTCTACCAGAAAGCAACTCAAAACTGACGCCATGTGATGTTATTTTGATGCCCCTTCCTGACATTCAGTAGAAACTAAGAACTTCAAACAAGCAATTGACCGAACACCGCATGGATCCGATGCAAGCAAGGAAGAAATTCATGAATTTCAAAGACTAGAAGTTTAGGAATTGGTGCCGTGTCCAGATAAACTGCTTTTGATCAAACTAAAGTGGATTTATGAGGTCAAGACGAACAAATTTGCAGGTACTATACGAATAAGGCCTAGACCTAAGTTTTGCCCAAGGATTCAGGACAAGAAAGAGGAATTGATTCGAGGAAACCGTCATTTTGCACCGTTGCTAGAATAGAGGCCATACGTATCATCCGTAGCAAATTCCACCTCTTAAGAAATGAATGATCTACCAAATGATGTAAAAACGGCTTTCCTTAATGCGAGCTTAAAGAAGAGGTCCTACGTTTCTCAACCCCAAAGGATATGTTGAACATGACCAACCCATCGCATGTTGTACAAGCTCAAAAATGCCCTCTATGGTCTCAAACAAAGCACCAACGTTCATGTACGATATGCTGTCAATCTTCCTATCTCACAACAATTTCTCCAAAGGTGCATTGATCCAACAATTCATTTATACACGGCAAGCTTGGGAACGACTTATACTGGTATAAATTTATGTTGAAGAAAATATATGTATCCACTAATATTGCCAAAAAAATAACACACACAAAAACAAAAAGATTACTACATGTGTAATGAGTTTGCTAATCAGATGACCACTAAGTTCAAGATGTCAATGATGGGGCATATGTCATTCTTTTTAGGATTACAAATCTCTCAAAGTCCCAGAGGCATCTTTATAAACCAATCTAAATATGCTTCTTGTTAAAAAATATGGTATGCTAACTAGTGATTCTGTAGACACACCTATGGTAAAAAAGAGTAAACTGGATGAAATTCGTACATGGACACCAATTGATGCTAACAACTTTACTGTGTATGATTGGATCCCTCATGGTTCAATCTGACATCCATGTAGACCAACCAATATATGCAGTCTACTTATGTGCCTGGTATAAGCAAAACCTACCGAAAAAAGCAACTTACCTGCGGTTAAGCGGGTATTTCGATAACCAAAAGAGAACCATTAACATGGGTCTCGGTACTCGAAGGATACCGGTATGTCTATGCCAGCATAATGCAATGCAGATCAATGCAGGGTGGCAGGACAATAGACGCAGTACATCAGAAGTTCTCAATTCTTAGTTGGACAACTGTTACTGGTCCTTCAAGAGAATCAAAAGTCACTGCCATCTCTAAGTACAGAGGCAAAAATATATCGCTTTATTCCTGGGTGTTGTGCTCAAATTCCTAAGGATGGATGCGTTCACAACTAACAGACTATGGCTTTCAATTCAATAAGATTCCTCTATACTACGACAACAAGAGTGCGATTGCTTTATGCTGCAACAATGTTCAACACTCACGAGCCAAGCACATCGATGTTCGCTACCATTTTATAAAGGAGCAAGTGGAAAATGGAATTGTAGAGCTATACTTTGTTCGGACTGAATACCAACTAGCTGACATCTTCACCAAAACGACCTTTCCAAAGAAAAGATTCAATTTTCGGGGGGGGGGGGGGTGTGGGGGGGGGGGGGGGGGGGGGGGGGGGGGGGGGGGGGGGGGGATTCGAAAAGCTCCTCGGATGAATAAGCATGACTCTGGAAACGTTAAAACGTCTGGCAGAGGAAACTGACGAGTAATGGTGGTAACTCATATCCTGTATCATATATACATAAGAAAACATAAAAACACAAAAATATTACTCTTTTATATAAAAAAATTTCAAAAACAAAATTAAAAATTAAAAAATCAAAAAAATATAAAAATATGTATCTCTGGCATGTCTTCTGAAAATCGATAACATTTACGGTCTTAGAAATGTAATTCAATAAGAACGAGACCTGTAATTGAGACGTTCGAGCATAGAAGTTTCAACAATTTTCCAAAACAGCCAAAATGCTCTATTATTTCGATAGCAACCCGATCATCCATCTTAAAGCAAGTATTTTAAAAAGAAAACTTGAACTCATAACGGGATATTATTCTCGGGCAAGGTCTACTTTAATAACTATGCAATAGGTTTGTGATTACGTTGCATCACATCCCGTGCTTCCTTTATTCCATAAGTGTACGTGTTAGTGCGCTTATGTGTCAAAATAAGAGAAATCTTATTGTTCATGGTGTTTGTTTTTCTAAATTACACAATACTTCATCAAAAATGTTTTTCAAAGACATTTGACTACTCAAACAACGACTACAACTCTTTAAATAGAAAACGGGTCATTGTTTGAAGGGGAAAAATGTCAAATAACTTCTTCATAAAATCATTTTCTGATATGGAAAAGGTTTTAAACAATAACGATTAACAATTAAAGGGGAGTTAATTAAGTTTAGCTTATGTGAGCCTTAACTGTTATGTGTTTATACCTTTAGGGATATATATGTGGCAAATATAATTTTTTTTAGGTAGCTAGTTAAAATCATTAGGGACTACTTGTGCCATTTGTTAAACTTTATTTGCCTATTAGGGACTATTTGTGCCATGTGTTAAACTTAAAATGCTTAATAAAAATTAAATAAGAAACATGAAAATGATATGAAACTTGAGGGGGTGAATGTGTCAAAAACAAATTTTATTTTAATACCACCTACCCCACCCTGTCCTTTTACACACACAAACACACACTTAGAAAAAAAAATTCCCACCTTTCACCCATTCGAAAATCGCCATCAATTATTCTTCATTTCAAGAGGTTATCATTCAAAAGGTATAACAAGAAACTCGTTCCTCACACTCTAAACAACACATCTCTCAAATGAATTAAGTTTTTATATGGATTTGATCTTGAAAACCCTAAAAATTGAATTAGGGTTCATCAAAATCAAGACTGGGTAAAAACCTAAATTGAGTGAGGGGTTTTGGTTGTTTTGGAGTGTAGAACACTCAATTAAAATAGTTTTGTAATTAGTGATCATACCAATGTGTTATTGATAATTCTTAGTTGCGAAAATTTGGGTTTTTGAGAGTTAGTGAAATATTCTTGTGGGTTTTGTGCTAGGATGTTTGTATCCTCTTCCCAAAATGTGTTTGAGTCATTAAAGGCATTCCTTGTTTGTTGTTTCTTGTATGAATGTGATAAAATGTTTAAATATACTTGTGTTTTGATGATTTTGTGGCTATTTGTTGTTATTAATGATCTTATGTGATATTCAAGTCATATGAGTTTTATTTGAACAAGTCTTGATGCTCAAAAGTTCATAGTTATGGTAATGTGTATTCTGAAGGCGAGTTAACAAATTCCTTTGTGAGGCGAGTTAACAACGCCCTTCAGGAGGCGTGTTAACAACAGCCTTAAGGAGGCGAGTTAACAAAAGCCTTTGAAAGGCGAGTTAACAACGAACCTTCAAGAGGCGTGTTAACAACATCCTTGAGGAGGTGAGTTAACAAAAGCCTTTGAAAGGCGAGTTAACAACGAGCCTTCAGGAGGCGAGTTAACAACATGCCTACACGAGGCGATTTAACAAAATCATTAAGAAGGCGAGTTAACAACCCTATTAAAGAGGCGATTTATCAGTACCAATAGGAGGCGATTTAACAACCCACTATAGGAGGCAATTTAACACTTCTCAATAGGAGGCGATTTAGCAATGACTTTAAGAAATTTTAAGATTGAACTTTTCTGAAGGCAATTTTCAACTCAAGTTAGGTAGCTAATTAAAATTGGTTAATTATGTAATCTAATCAAGTTAAGTAGGTTATATATCAAGGTTCAACAAGGATATCTGAACATGTCTTAGGTTACCTTATTCTCTATAGGTTAGTTTGAATAGGATTCCCAAAAACACTATTTTAGTTGTCTTAATGCCTTTCACATTATGCCCAATTAAGTTGCCCTTCGGATGATTAGATCTTATTTAATCATGCTAAATTCCTTAATGAGCCTAATTATTATAATGATATCATAACATGAATCAAGCTTAAGTATTCAACAATCAAAGGGCCTTATAGTGCTTTGTATATAAAATTGGTTATATATATAAACTGTATTGGTCAAATATTAGCAGAAACATGAATACCACTCAAGCTTAATAGAAATCCCTTGATGATGCTCTTGTTTCCCTTGAGGACCGTCTTAACTTCAGGAAATGCAACATGAGACTCAAAACAGACATCAAACCAAAAGAAGCTACATTTCAAGTGGTGTTGGATGCTCTCGCTCTTACACTTTTCTATCGAGCATTCCTTATCACTGCAGATGTTCCTGCCATTTATATGCAAGAATTTTGGGCTACAGTTTCCGTTCATAAGTCATCCATCAGATTTATGATAAACAAGAAGAAAGTCTCTCTCGATGTTGATATATTCAGAGAAATTCTCCAATTTTGCCCTAAAATTCCAAGACAAAAGTTTGAAAACCTCCCACTGGAACATGATATCCTCTCTTTCATTAAAGATCTTGGGCACTCTAGAGACATCATCTACCTCTTTGATGTGAGTGTTGACTGCTTACACCAACCATGGAGAGCATTTGCTACCATCATTAACATGTGCCTAAGTGGCAAAGAAACTAGATTGGACAAGATTCGTCTGTCCCGTGCTCAGATCCTTTGGGGATGTTCTATAAGAATAACATCGACTATGTGTATCTACTCTGGGAAGATTTCCTGTTCCAGATAGAAAAAAAAGAAGCTAAGAAGACCAACAAGATGTCATACCCTACATTCATAAAGACCATCATTGATTACTTCATGTCAAAGGATCAGACTATTTCAAGAAGGAACAATATGTTTTGGCACACTGCTCGAGATGACACCATGTTTACTGCTATGAGATGTATCTCTAGACATGAAGATACTCAAGTATATGGTACCATTCTCCCAAAGGACTTAACAAACCAAAAATGTTGGAATCCAAAGCTTACAAGACATACTATGCTTTTGCTTCTGGAGAGAAAACTCCAAAACCAAAGTACATTCAAAAGAAAGCTAATTCTGACACATCTCCCAAGCAAAACCCTGTTCAAGCTACTAAAGGTACCAGAATCAAGACTAAAGCTAAGGTGGCTAAATCTAACAAGAAGAAGCAATCTGTAAAGATTCCAAAAGCCAAAGGATTAGATGTATTATCTAAGGTTAAGCTGGCTACCAAAAGAAGCAAGACACAATTTCACAGCTTTCACACAAGTGGCTCAGGTGATGGATATGACACTTAGTCAAAGGTTCCTGATGAGCAACATCTCAAGACGACTGGTACAGATAAAGGAACTGGTACTATACCAGGGGTTCCCGATGTACACATATACGAATCTAAAAGTGAGAAAGAGTCTTGGGGTGACACTAGAGAAGAAGATGAAGATGATGAAAACAATTTTGACCATAAAAGTGATGGTAATAATGATGATGGTGATAACCAAGAAGGTGATGACACGAATGACGATGACAAAGAGACTGATAGTGATAGAACTGAGTCAGACATAATCAAGATTCTTGTTCTTAATCAATCTATCACTGAATACTATGAAGAAGAAGAAAAGATTGATGATGAAGAAACGATGGACGAAGAAGAAGATAATGAAGTCACTAAAGAGTTGTATGATGATGTAAATGTGAACTTAGGAAATGAAGATACTGATATGACCAATGCTTACCAAGGTGCCTCAGAACGACAAAATGTTTCTCTAGAATTAGGGTTTAAGGAAGTAGAGGAAGACGCTCATGTGACACTTACTCTGGTCCTTGACACACCGAAGGCTGATGAACCTGTACAAAGTTCTTCTCTATCCTCCAACTTTACAAGCAAGCTCCTAAATCTTAAGAATCCTTCTCTAGCT
>BQNB010055498.1:0-30653 GCA_026074375.1 Tanacetum coccineum
CGTCCTATGTGTGATACATATGATATATTTTTGTAACTTTTATGTATTGGGTATAAAAGTGGGTATTTGTTGAAGCGTATAAATATTTTTGTGGTTCCGAATATGCCTAAATGTATTAAATTGTGAAACGTAAACATTTTTCACAACCAATAAAAATAAAATATAAAAAGTTTATTATTACTTTTGTAAAAATAATATAGTGCTTGTTTGACAAAAACTTTAATTCGTTTGGTGCCCGTTTGTGTTAATTGTTGATTTTTAACTTACGCGATTTAACTTAACTATTAAAATTAAAAGCGAACGCGTACGAGAAAAAAAATAGTGAATTTAAAAGCGTTGTACATTGATAAAAAAATATGGATTGTTACATTCGTAAACTCAATTCCTTTTTCGAATCGCTCGGCTTGGCCCTCTAATTATCAGGCACAGAATTTGTTTACACCAAAGGGGATGATGGTGACGTGATGTTTATTGAGATAGTTAAGAAGAATGATGATTCTCGCAAGGAGGAGCCCGAAGCAGGAGTATTGGAGGTTGAATATTTTGATACGTTCCTAACTTGAAGCGAGCTTGCATATCACAAATATCTCATGTATGGCCCCATCCCCTTGATATTCCTAAGAAAACCCATCATTACGGAAGGATGTCTATCAAACCTTAAAATACCATGCAACATTAGACATGTGCATGTGGAGAAAGCCTATATTGATATTAACTCCCCTCTAAATATCATGACTCGAATGATGTATAATTGGATCATGAGAAGAAAACTCGACCCTAGGGAAAATTAAGATAGAGGAGTTAGCAATTTCACGAGAAGGATTAAGGGAATGCATGTTTTCATAGAGAATTTCACTTATGTCACTTGAATTCATGATGTTGGGATATTCAGCTTCAATCTTAGACCTTTAGCTTTCGCAAGATTAGTAATAGGAATACCCTTTGTGGATATATCCAACATGCTCATGACACACCCTAATGGAGTTAGCGATGTTCACAAACGTGTGGGACTGATTAAAATTGCCTTATAAATTTTCCCCTAAGATAGAACAGTATAACTCATTATCAGATTTAGAAAAGGAGCACGCGAAATCGGTCTACCTTAGGAACGAGGATGACAAGAGAAGAGGTGTAGAGTAGTAATGATCAAAATATAGGATTTAACAAGAAGGCTAGAGCTTGGACCCGGATTACGTAACTGGGAATGGATGATGAAGGAGGAGTCACGTAAGAAGTGTGACTTCGAGTCTAGCTACAAGATCATAAATAAAGAAAATCGCTTTTGGGAAGCAACCCTAATGTTTATTTTTCTGCTCTTAGGAGTGTCGTGTGTTTTATTTTTTATTGTTTGTTTTATTATGTTTGAATTATTTTGTAATCATGCTTTGTTTGTTCATAACTTCGTCTTATTTGCAAATCAAGGTATTTTCAACAAATAAGTGTAGGGGATAAATTCGGTTTTTTAAGAACAAAATTTAAACATTTTAAATTAAATTTGTTTAGATTAATTCGCGTCGAGTCTCGAGTCAATATGATTGTAATGATTTAATTCCAGGGTTTTCATGCTGTGCTTTTCTTTAGATTTGACTAATAAATTGCGTGGTGGAGGAAAGTTTTCATAAAAAAGAAGAAGAATTTTTCACAGACGCTGGAGACGGCGTCGGGATTAACACCCGACGGCGTCGCGTCTCCAAGAATGTAAAAATTCAATTTTTTTTAGTATTTCTGAAAAATAAAATGTGCAATATTTAAAATTTGTAATTCTTTTGTAAACCTGCATAAACCTATGATTATATCATTACTCTCATCCTATCTTTACTGTTTTCATAGAGTCAAAACCCTAAACTTCTCGTTTGTATTTATTATCTATCCCGACCGATTTATGCTTGGTGTTAGTTGTCTTTGTCTTTGAGACATGTTATATTTGATGAGAAGAAGCTTGGAGTTTTAGGAAGTTCATTGGATGATTCTTGTGAGAAACGATTTAACAGTTATCACAGGTTTCTTCTCCATTTTCAAGCATACAGGGGGTATAGTTTCTTTTACTTGTGTTCTTTTCCCGTTATTTGGTTTTTTACGGGTACTTTTAAGAACATTGGGGACAATGTTCAACTTAAGTGTAGGAGGGAAAATAATCCTTAGAAACTATTCCTTCAATTGTCATTTGCTTGTTCCTTAAAATGAAATATATCGAAACATAGCATAAAAGGTAATTTTGACCCAAATTAAAAAAATATTATGACACATACCGACAAAAACCGAGTATTAATAGCGTCTCATGGATAGAAATGTGTATGACTAGCACAAAAACCCTAAAAATTTTACCCCAAAATTGTGAGGTTCGCCTTTAGATCTATAGGAATTCGGGTATCCATTATTGATACCCAATATAGTTTATACCTTTAGCTTTATCGAGTTAAGGTTCGAATGCAATTATATGTATCTATTCTGTTGTTACGGATGTGTACATATGGTCTTTGTCGTCTTTTCTGGAGCATTGGTATCTGTATTAAATTATATGAGTATACCGATAGTATATTAAATTTTAGAACTTGTTTTTGTGATGCATCTCGAGACCGCATAGTAAGTATTAGGATTTGCTAGATAAGAGGCACTAGAATTAACCCATGTTTCAAACCTGTAATTGTTATGATGGTCACACCGATCACATAACTATCCTACACCCTTGCCATGCACTCATTATTAGTGTAAGATACCCCTAGTACAACCTTCTGAGCCTATCCTTTTTCATGGTTCTCGTTATTTTCTGGTTGAGTCAGACTATTAATGAAGAGCATTATGAACCCTTAAACCAATTGTTACACCCAAATCGCCTTACCCTATCTTGTATGTACTCAACTTTAGTACATTATTATTTTAACTCAAGTTAATTATTGAGTACACGGTTGCTAAGTCCTTATCCTTGTAAATTCTTTTTTGGCATTTTAAGTCCGTTTTTGGTTAATTTAACTTGTTTTTAAAGGTAAAAGGTATGTGTAATTAAACACATACCAGAGCTCAATAAGCTTCATGTTATTTTGATCCACCTCAAATCAGGTCATTAGTTAGATTGTAAATAATCGAGTATGTAAAAGTTCATGTGTAGGGGTGTCTTTATAAACCCCCATGATGTATTATATGTTTAAGCAATGGCAAGGCAAAAGTGTACAAAAATATATATATAAAAAAAGAGTGAAAAAAATATACGGGCTGCCATCTGCTTATGTTTATGTTTATCATAGAGTCAAGAAAAGAAAAATAAAGAGATTGGTGTAGAGTTTTATAGAGTTTGTATATTTTGTCCGAGTCTTTGGCTTAGCAACCAAACCAGCGTGTATTTGTATAAATAATTAGCTAACCCTTCCACTCTAAATTCACCTAAGTCACTACCCAAATATATCCCATCCGTTTCTGTTTCTGTTAATGTAATCTTACACCTACACCCCACAACCCTTTTAAAAGACCTCTTGGATAGTGATAAATAATGCTTGCGCCTAGCGGGGGAGGTTTTATCCTTTACCAAGCCTATGATAATTTATATGCTATGACATAAGGGTGAGCATCGGTTCAAAACCGAACCGAACTGAAAACCGAGTTTGAGGAAAAACATGAACCAAAACCGAACCAAAGTTTACCGAGAAAAACTAAAAACCAAACTAAAATTGAACCGAACCGACAAAAAACCGAACCGAATAGATAGTTATGCGTATTTTTCTTAGTTTTAACCCAAACTGAACCGAACCGAAACCAAACCGAACCGAAACCAAAAATTATAAATATACAAAACTAAAAACCGAACCAAAAATGGTTGGTTCGGTTTTTATTGGTTCGGCTCGGCTCGGTTTGTCGGTTGGTTCGGTTTTTGGTTGGTTTTGCTCAGCCCTACTATGATAGGTAATGATTATTGATTTTTCGTTTCCTCGTTATGTTATAATTTATTATACAACCGAGAGAAAGAGAAAATCCCAAACACTTATGTGAGGTGCTAGTGTATACTTTTCGTGCTTTTAATTATGAGGTCTAAAAGGTTTTGTTGTAAAATACTTTTAAAGAGTATGTTAAATGACCCTCATATTGCTATTGTCTAGGTAGAAAAGCCTATTTGCTTGAGGACAAGCAAATCCCAAGTGTAGGGGTATTTGATGAAGTGTCATTTTATACACTATTTCAGGGTCATTTAACCCCCTAAATTATGCAAATATGCCGAGATTATGTGCTTAATAATTTGTTTTCATGTTTTTAGCACTTGGATAGCTTTTAAAGGAAATACACGTGACTTGGGCTCAATTGGAGAAGAAACAAACAAGATTACGGACCTATACCAAATCTCATGATGACTTTTGTAAACAGTGGCTAGAGACGGTGTCGCATGCATAAAGTGACCCCGTCGTGATCAATCTAGTGACGGCGTCAGGATTATGGTGATGATGTCAGGACATGGCCGACTTAAAGAGGATCTAGAATCGTCTATGTGGTGACACCGTCAGGATTGCAAAGCGACGTCGTCGCATCGACAACTCTATAAATATAAATCCGTTTTTAGGGTTTTAGAATTTTGTATAACCCTAGGGAGATGAACCCTATTCGTTTTAGGATCTTTATAGGTCATTTTTAGGGCCTCAAAACCCTATTGTACTACCTTGAATCCATGTTTTAATCAAGTAAGGTTATTTATCTTTAATCATTCAATATGTCTATGTGTTGTTTGATTAATTTATCTTCTTGCTTTATTTATAACATGCGAGGCTAAACCCTCCTTTATATTTATCTATGATTGCATGAAACTTAGGTTGTAGATCCTTTTAATGTTGCTTCTTGTTGATGAATGTGCGTGTTAGGCTTTAAAAAACCAGCCTTAGTCTGTATCGTTGTTGATATGTCTAGGGAAACGTGAGTAGTGTAGAAACGATACCATTCGTAACAGTCTTTATACTAACTTACCCACTATATGGTTGATCCCTCTTAAGTTATTTCACATGAATTTAATATATTCTTAGAGGCCTTGTAATAGTCTTCATACTACCTTACTTATGCGTTGCCTTAACTGAATATTAATAGACGGCGGGTTCGTGTAATCCGTTCATGACCTAGGAAATACTTACACAGATCATCACAAGTGTAACAAAGCGACGGAGCTAGGAGAAGCAATCTGAGGAGTAGTGCATGATTAGGTAAATACACTTGCTTATCATAAAAGTTATCACCAGTAGAATAGATTATTAATTAGTTAGAAATTCAGTTAAGCAAAC
This sequence comes from Tanacetum coccineum, assembly GCA_026074375.1. Lineage (NCBI taxonomy): Eukaryota > Viridiplantae > Streptophyta > Magnoliopsida > Asterales > Asteraceae > Tanacetum > Tanacetum coccineum. Next base: position 5,250 of record BQNB010055498.1, read on the forward strand.
ATCCTCTCAATCCATAGATGTATCCTGCTGTCTACACATATAAATAATTAAAAAAAAACACAAAAAAAAATAATCTTTTCTCAACCTCAAGAATTCTGTTAGACCGTGATCAAGCCTTCCTAAGCTATTCCCCTAGAGAACGATAACAACCCCTAAGTCTTGCCTATACTTCACTGCAATGATTAGATACACTGCCTAGGGGATTGTAAAACTTCCTATGTAGAAGTCCTACGAGACCTCAAATCAGTGGTATTGTTATCTTCGAGCCCAACATGACTACTTCTGGTAAGTCCCTGGCTGCTTTGAAGATGCTTGGTGTTCAGGTGGTCAAGATGATATTGGTTCTAGGTCTGCTGCACACCCTACAGAGCATTTTGTCTCCTCTTCTGTCACTCTAACTCCAGAACATGAGTGCCATGATGAATCCAGTTTAACCCAAGGTGAGAACGTACGAACGCGTCTTGTGTCGGATCATTTTGTTGTTATTACCTCCAGCTCTAAGCCTATGGATACGGATGCAACCACTTCTCCATGGGTTACTTCTCTTATGCCGCATGTGTAGGTTGGGGCTGAAGTCGTGGCTACTGGTCTTGTTAATGAGACCAGGGCCTCCTCCTTTCCTTAGAATGGAACTGGAGCTTATTCCCCTCTTGGGAATAAGACTGGGGCTTCTTTCCTTCCTAGGAATGAAACTGGGGCTTTTTCCTCTACTCCCAATGATGGATCTCCAGTTGATGATTTTTTAGAGTCTCAAACCATTGATTCTGCTATAGCCTAAGACATATATGTTTCGCACTAGGATGTAACTAATGATGCTCGTATAGACGATCCTGTTATGTGTAGAAATTTGATTGATCATGTACCTCCTATCGGTTATTAGGCCTTTCTTCATAATCGTAGTGATGCGGATTTCCTTGATCTCCTTAATATGAATTTTGATCAACATGTATGTACGGTGTCTGAGTTGTGCTTACGGTATGAGTATGAGATTACTATAAGGGAGAAGTTTGAGAATTTTTTTATGAAGAGTTCTGAGGCTATTTAGCAGAGAGACGATGAGATTGTTGCTTTGAGGGATAAGCTAAGGAAAGCGGAGAGAGAGGCCACAGATGTTTGTGAGATTCGCATGCGGGTATCCGAGTTGGAGGCTGCGGCTGCTGCTAAATCAGAGGAGATTACAGGTTTAAATGTTCAAATTGTTGAGCAATTAGGGAAGGTGTCCAGGATTGAATAAGTCTGTGACTAGTTGAAGAGCCAGGTTTTTAAGTTAGAGGTTGATTGTGACAGTTTACGTAGTGAAGTTGTTGGTGAGGCTAAGATGAGAGCAAAGTTTATGGTTATTCAGGGCGTAGAGGCTCAATACTTTGCAGAGCGATCTATTGAGCTTGATGTGTATATTGCTGAGCTTAACCATGATATGGATACTGAGCTTTATCCTCATATGATGACAACCGTAGCCGGGCTAAAATGGATGATTGGTCATAGCCTTCGTCTTGCTGTGATGAAGTGTGGTCAATCAACTGAATACCGTGTTGCTCTTAGGAAGGCCATCTCTATGGCTATTAATAAAGGTATTCAGGAGGGGTTGAAAGCTTAGGTTGAGCATGGCAAAGCTGGTAGGTCATTGTCAGAGTTTGAGGCTTATGATGATGGGGTCGCAGCTGACTATGTGGCTGCGGTTAATGAGTTGAAAAATGTTTCTTTCCCTCTGCTTGACCAGTTAGAGGCTCTTAAAGACTCTCTTCTTAAACTTCTTATGCCCTCTATAACTTTAGAAGGTAGTCATGGCGATGAGGATTCAACTTTAGAGCTCCATAAGCTGCAACTTGTCTCTAAGCAAGTCACTGTGCCCGTGTATTACGATCATGACAGTTCAAAGGATCCTTGATCTATTAGTCATGAGATTTTGTTGTTTGATGCCTTGGCTGCGTCGCATGCTCGTGGTGAGAAGAGAAAGAAGGGTGCTTCATCAAGCTTGGAGATGGGCGGTCCTTCCGTTGTTATGCCTTCCGTGTCTTCCCAAGATACATCTCTTGTCGTTGCAGACTATCATATTTCTAGCTTGGCCATTATTGATGGTATTGTTTCCACTACAGAACCTCATGATGACTTGTTTGATACCACCATGTTGGATAAGCCTGTTGATCTTTAGTTGTTTGAATCTTGTAGATCCTGAATCCACAGAAACTGAGCCCATTTTGACTATGGTGTCTCGTATCGTGGATTGTTGTTATGAAGCTTATTTTATTCCTCGGTTGTGTTCGTGCATGGCCGTTTATAGACGCATGTGGTAAGTCTAGGTTGCTGGCGTTAGCATTCCCGGCATATTATACTTAGACAGTTTATGTAAATTTCTTTGCACGTTGCCGCATGTGGCCATGTTTATTATGACAATATTTGCTAATGTAATTTTATTAGGATGTGATATCTTTTGCTACCGTGCTTTATGTTATACGGTGATAGACTTATTGAATGTCATTGGGTTATTTCCCTTTGTACTGGGCTTGCAATCCTCTTACGTATCTTGAGTTAATTTTTAGGTTACTCACCCTGATATTGTGTTAGAACAATAGAGTTAATTATGGGGTCGTACTTATTCGTGTGACATACAAAACAATGTTTGTGTGTGCACATCTTACCAAATGCATAAAATATAATGTCTACAAGAATTTTAGAAAATTTGTGAAGGTAGCTAAGCTTCACATGATCATTAATAATAATATTTAAAATAATACATAAGTTGGATTAAAATGAAAATTTCCCCTGCCGCTGGTAAGGTGTTACCGCGGCTCACAAAGGTGGGGATGCTTACATATTAGAGACTAGAGGTAACATTTCTTTAGGTCTTTGGCGTTCCAGGTCTGCGAAAGTATGCCTGATGTTCAGTTGTCATAATGACTTCTTTACAGGAAGTTTTACAACTCCCTAGGCAGTGTACCTAATCGTTGTAGTGTAGTATAGGCAAGACTCAAGGGTTGTTATCGTTCTCTAGGGGAATAGGTTGGGAATACTTGATCACGGTCTAACAGAATTCTAAGGGTTGAAGGGAAATTCTTTTTTTATTCTTATGTTTTATAAAAAGCAAGTAAATCATATAATTGGATAGGTGGTTTGGTTTTAGCTATTAAACTAAATATTAATCTAAACTTTTTTTTAAACGGCGAGTTAGTACTGTTACTAAGTTAGTTATTCGATTCCACAGTACTTACCTAGAAGGTAGTCCCTGCCAGCCTCGAATAATAATGAATGATTCAATTCCACAGTACATACCCCAGAAGGTAGTTCCTGCCAGCCTCGAATCAGCACATCTATGGGGCAAAACCCTATAGATTCCCACCTTGAAGGAAAACCCCCACAGAGAGACTCGAACCTGAGACCTCTCGCATGTGGTAACAACCTCCCCAAGAACACCCTTAGTGGCCAACTGAGTTAGCCCAGTTGGTTAAAAAGACTATGTTTATTTAGTCAGGTATTACTCCCTAGATTGCTTTCTTCCTCAAGCAATTTGTTTATCTTCTCCTCCATCATACTTCCCATTCTTCTTGGACTTTCCTAGCTAACTCTCATTCATCCATCTTTTGAATTTCATCCCAACAACGTTGTGGAATATCATCAATCTCAAACTTTCATTTTCATCCTCCTCTTCAATCTTCTTCTTCACTTTTGTCTTTAGGATGCAATATTTGGAATAGGATTTAAAGTGAGCGTGTTGATCATGTAGAAGTAGTTTAGGTCTATCATTATCTTCAAGCACCCTTCATTCTAACAACCTTTCTCTTTTTCTTTGGAAATGATTTGGCTTTACTCATGTTGATAGAAAGTGTAGCAATTTGTATGTAATCAGCACCAAATATCCACAGATTGGGTGTCAGAGGAGGTGTTTGAGAAGCTTGAGAAGCAATTTCTCTTCCTTAGATGCTCCTTCAGAAACTTACCTTTGTCACGGTACTTTCAACTATCTCTTCAATACTTCCCTTTGGTCTTTCAGTACCTTTAAAGATCTCTTCAGAAGCATCAACTTGAATCATCATTACTTTTCAATTGTCATCCTACTAACTTTGAGATCGTCGGAGTACTAAGTTTTGGTCTGTCTGTACTAACTTTTTCAATTCGTTAACTAACAGCCTTTCTTATCAGTAACTAACTTCCTCTCAGTACTAAGTCCAACTTCATCAGTTTCTTGTCTTCATCCATCATTTACTTTTTGTCCACCCTTTCACTATGAGCATTTTCTTTTGGTTTACCAACTCCTTTTGCATCTTCCCTCCCTTGTTTGATACACTTTTATTTGCACCTCTTTTTTCTTGAGTTATATTTCCTTGATGTCTTTGTCCTTTGATATTCTCTTCTGATATGCTGTAGAAGTGTTTTATTACAGATTAGCTTCCTTTGATCTTTGTGATCTTAGCCTTTAAGAGTTTAATTCCTTCCTTGGCTTGATCTGAAACCTGTTTACAACAGAAAGAGATACAAATATCATAGACATTTTGGAGCGTTCCATTTGCATCCTCATATCCCTGAAGGGATGTTCATTGAATGGAATGATCTCCAAGATTCCTCACCAGTATGTTCTGGAATTGAATCCGGAATATTAGGAGTGGGGGAAGGTTTTGGTGAGTCTGGGTGAAGACTTGGTGAAATGGTCATGTTGTTGCTCAAATGTTACCTCACAAGATTGAGCAAGAAATGTATACATTCATTTGACGTAATATATAATCATTTGGGGCTTCACTAGTGGGTTCATGAGAGGGTGTTGGGTGAGCTTCAGATAGATCTTACAGAAGAAGTACCCTCTTTCTGAGTTGGGTTGGACCAAACATATTATCAAACAAAGTGTAATTTTGCCTGAAAAATGTTGCCCTTTTTTAACCCATAAAAGAAAAAACTTTACTAGTTAAACTATTGTACAGGAAAGTGATCTAAAGAACAGCTACATTAACTAATTTTTAGCTAAAAATAAGAAATAAAACGAGTATACATAACAAACCTTCTTCTCGCCTCTAATGTCTAATCATAAACCATCAAAAATCAATTTAGAAAAATAGACATTTGATTAGTGGTTAAACAAATTACACAGCATGCAACATTTGTAGAATTTTGATGCCCAAGAGGTACTTTTGGACTAAACAATGATTAATTGTGTGAAATAAAAACCTCCATTGGGGTGAAAACAACGCTTAATTAAAATGTAAACACAGTTAAATCCCCTCATATCCATAAGTTAATAGCATCAAAGATAGCTTGATTGGAGTGTGTCATCCCATTAGCATCATCAAAAAGAGATCAGTACGAATATAAGCTATCAAGATAGACACTAACTTGCCGAGCAAACTTGCAGGTTATGTGCCTTCGAATTGTTGAATGTTTGGACTTAGCAGACGTCCGAAAAGTTCAACTAATGTGGTTTTAAACAACAAAAGACTTACTTTGAGCGCATGAGAAATAAAACTTCGTTGAAGAAAATTATCACTTCATGGAACTCAACAAGTTTTCCTTCAGTCTTTTCCAAAACAGGCGTACATGTTGTGCTTAGAGACAGGACTCGAAGAAGCAACTTATTGCTTCAAGAAGAGTGATCGTCTTACGAGAAATAAGGGCTTGTAACAAGAATATTAGTTGAAGAGATTGCTAGTAATTGGCGTTTGAAAAGGATTCATCTAGTCTTTGGGTGACCTAATTTCAAGAAAACGTTCCAATTTGCACTTTGTTACCCTTGACGTATTAATTTCCAATCGCCTATTTAAAAGCGGAACTAACTTTGTCTAGCGGTACTAACTTAACATGTCGATAACTAACTTTGTCCAAACAAAGAATGAATAATGTAAGTATCAAGGATGCTTATGCTTCAGTAACCATTAGAAACTTCTTATCCATGACAACTCTAATCCTTCTTAAATCAACAAAGGATTTATATAATCCACAAACATGAAAACAGAGTAAGACTCCATCACCTGAACCAACTTTACCATGACTCACTATTCAGGTGATACTTTTCAAAGTTTCTCCTCTCCAACAACACATACTAACCAATTTACCTGAAAGTACTCGTTTAGATGTTCTACATAATCTCATCTTCAAATGCTACAAACGAGGAATTCTTGGATCAAAATCTTCTTACTCTTGATCATGTACTGACCACTTGTTGGTAACGTTAGTAATTGTAATGCTAGATGATGAATGAAATCTTGATTGGTAGAAAGGGTGTGTGTAAGGTTTAGGGTTTCTTTTAAACAAGTTTGATTTGCCATGTGTAAGGTAGCTTATGAAGAAGTAAGCTTTGTGATGTTGGGTTTATTCCATGATGAGAGGTCATAGCTATGTGAGTTTTTGCACCTCGGTCATCCACGGCTGACTCAGTCATGATGCCTCCCTTAAACCAATGCAGCTTATGGGTTTACCATGCCAATAGAAACAACCAAGAACTGAAATCGACTTACATCAAATGCCTTGGTTAGAAGATCAGCTACATTGTCATTGGTGTGGGATCTTAAGCACTGAATGAAGTTTCTTCTCATAAGCATCTCTTATGAAGTGAGTGCCTAAACAATATCTTTGTCTTATGAGTGATACACTGATTCAATACAATGAAAATTGTGCTTTCATTACAATGTAGATCTTATGTGTTCATAGAATTGAATCCCATAATCTAACATTTAGATTTTGAATCCATAAGACTTGGCCCACATCAACTTGCAGCAATAGCACATATTCTGCTTCTGTTTAGAAGTAGCTACAATGGTTGCTTTTTGCATTGCCATGTAATGATTCTTCTGCCATGAAATTGACAACCTCCGTTTTGGATTTCTGTCAAAGAATTTGCTCCAAGCATAATCACCTTTCTGAGAAGATTCCAAGTCAATGAGATTCTCTAGGATACCAAAGGGCCTAATTTTAGGTTGCCCTTAGTACTAAATATTCTTTGACTTGCTAGTCAAATGATATGTCCTTTGGAGTGACTTGAAACCTAAACAAGCACATACTGAAACATAATGTCAGGTCTAGAACATTCACATACATCAAGGACCAACATAGATCTATAGAGATGCACATCAACATCACTAGCTTCTTCATCTTGACTAAAGCTTCTGAGTTTCGATTGGTTACAGCCGACTAACTTTGCCAAAAGTCAAACTTCTTTAGGATTTCAACACCATACATATCCCTGGCTTATGAAAATACATTTGGTTTCTGTTGACCATGGTTTATAATTGTAAGATCCATAGAAAGAAAGTAAGCTCTCCCATTGAACTCAACTGAAATCGACTTTTCATCAAAAGCACAAACATCATTACCCAAGACCTTCTTGTAGATCCAAAGAGATGTCATCCACATAGACTTGAACTAAAATGATATCATGTTTGTCCTTACTTCAGTAAGAGATTTTATGGTCTATTGTCCCCAACTCTATAATCCATTCTTCAATAAGAAAGTGAAAAAGTAGCATACCAATCTCTTGAGCTATGATGTAGCCATACCGAGCTTTAACCACTTTGGGTATACTTTCTGAGAGACCTTAGGATCTTGGAAACCTGGTGTTTGATACACATATAACATCTTCAGCAATCTAGCCATAAGAGAAAGGCACTCTTTCACATCCATTTGATAGACAATAAACGGCCATAAAGGAGCAAATGCCTAAAAGATTCCTTATGGCTTCAAGTCTAAGCCACAGGAGCAAAAACTCATCATAAGACTATCCTTCCTCTTGACTGTTTCCTGACAACTAATCTAGCTTGTTCCTGACAACCACTCTCTTTCATCTCTTATTCCTATACACCCACTTTGTACCAATAGCCTTCTTTTCCAATGTGCAAATCTATTAGAATCCAAACCTTTTTAATCTCAAACGCAGACAATTCCTTCTTGCATTCATCAACCCAACTTTCATCTTCTATGAGCTTCTGAAATCTTCTTGGGTTCATGTTGAGAATAAAAACAGGCAAACAAACATTTATGAAAGTCCTTATGATTGGTTCTCCTTTGCTTTTGAACATAACTAACAAAAGCATGAGTTTCAGAACTTTTATTTACAAGAGACATTTCTTCTGTTTGTACTGCTAGATGTTGATCTCCTATAATGATGTTGAAGGATTAGAGGGATGAACTCTGATGTGGTAATAGGACTGAAACATCAACAATAGTTTCCAAATTCTATGAAGTTCAGCACTGAAACCCTCATCATCATAAATGCATGTGTAAAGATAACCATCATAGCAACTTCATGAATAGCCTCAAGTGGAGGTATTCATAGTCATCTTCTTGCGAATTGGTTGTGTTAGAGAGAGATAGTCACTCAATTGCACTGGCAGTACCACTTGGTATTCTAACGGTATTAACAAAGTATACCGCTAGCTTTAGTCTGTTGTGCAACCAGTACTAATGAACGTTAGTACTGCATAGTCTTTTCACTTCTGCCTGAGCAACTCGCTTTCCTCATGATTCATTGAACATGATTCCTTATTGAGAGCTTCAATCTTCCACATTACTCTTTCTCTTAGGCCTTGAAGTCTTGCAAGATCATCCAGAAAGACTTGTTCTTCCTCTCTTGGACTTCTTCTCTTTTGTCCTGATATTGAAGAAGAGGAGTATTGAGGAAGAATAACGAAAATTGCCAATGAAAAGTAACTTCAAAACATTCTGACAATTCTCTTCTATTTGAGAATTCCCTGAATACAATTTGTCTTTTGAACCCTCATTTTTGGTAGTTGCTTGTTGACCTGCATGAATGTTAGTTGATTCTCTGAACTAACAGTAAGATATTTCATAAGTAAACAGTCAAATAATCAGTCAAAAAGCCATTTTGGTCCTTTCCTGCCACATTGGGTTTGTTCCTAAGAATTTATGTGCAGGTTTTCTTCAACTCTTTTGTTATAAGATTGTATACTCTAAAAGCCTTGCATTTGGTATTGAGTACCCAACCAAAAATCCCTCATCATATTTTCCCAGCAAATTTGCCCAATGGTCTAAGGTATTCAAGATGGTCACATGCACCCAAAAGGTCTTATATAACTTATAATATGGTGTTTTAACCAGTTTAAAAGTTTCATAAGGAGTCCTTATTATGAGGCTTGGTCACTAATACCAGTAAGAAACATAGCAAGCCTTACTTACTAGCTTCAGCCCAAAAAGTGTTAGGTAAAAATGAATCTGCAAGCATGTTCTTGCTTGCCAACAATAAGGGTCCTGTTCTTTCTCTCAGCAACTCCAATTTTGTTGTGGAGTTTCTGCATTGCTATTTCCCTCTTGATCCCTTTTAAACCACAGACATTCATTAAAATCCCTGTTTTTTAATTCATTTCCATTTTCACATCTAATGTTTTAACCTTTTTGATACAATTGGTTTTCTATTAGTCCTTATAAAGTCTTTAGGAATTGCACTAGTTCATCCTTAGATCTTAAGAAAAATGTCCAACTAAATCTGCTAAAATCATCAGTGATAACGCAAACAATAGGTCATATGGGTTATGCTCCGTATAGAATGTAGGTCAAACAAGTCCATATGAAAAATTTGTAGGGTGTGCTAATAGAGCTAACATAACTTGGCCTTCACAAGAAGCTATAGTGTTTCTTCGCTTTCTGACAAGCAACACATGTGTGGACATTTTGAAAAACCATTTGTAAGTAAACCTCTACAAGTTTCCTTTCCCTCACAAGTTCCTATTTAAAATTTTTGAAATTTTACATGACCCACCTCCTATGCCATAAGTTAATTCATCAAAAGTAGCCTTGCAATTCAAACAAGCCAATCCTCCTAAAGGAACAATGATCTCTAAATGAAACTTACATATGTTTTCGTGAACTTTAAGTAATATTTGATTTTCATCAAGGGCAGCTGTAAAGTCCTGGATACAAAATAAGACATTCATTGTTCAGTAAAACAGAACCGTTGTTCATTTTGTCCCACACATTTGTGACACAAGAAAAGAATTGAAATGCTGAAGTTCTTTCACAAAGCTTACATCCCTCAAAATCTAACTACCGTTTGTAATTTTACCTTTCCAGTATATATCCTCTACTCCCCCAAATGCAACAGGGCCACCATTAGTCTTGATAGTCTACAAGTAAGTTATGTGTTCCTGTCATGTGCCTGGAAACATCCACTATCAATTAACCTTTTTCCTTTAAAGGTCTGTGTGTATTTTCCCTGCAACATCTCAAAGAAAAGAGTTAGTCTCACTAGGACCACAAGCCGTTTTGGCTTGAGTCTGCCTATTGGAATCTGTTAAGCATACTATAAACAAAAAATATTTCTAATGCTAGATCCACCATCGTATTTGGAGAGGATTACCTTTTTTTGTATCCAGGTTTGCTCCATTTACAACTTGCTGAGGACTTATCAGCAATGACCCTTTTTCCTTAACAGTAACATCTGCTATACCTTATGCAATAAAAATCCCTTTTGGTTTGTCAATTTTTCTTATCTTATCAACTTTGATTGTATACTCATAACGGTATATGTCGAAAGACCCGTTGTGAACTATATGGTTTTAAAGAGTTGGCTATGGTCTTTATCGTTTGAAAGGAGAAATCCGCTTACGTTATATGATAAACAAAATGGATTTGATACAATAGTAACTAGATTATTTGAGTGACACATTTGATCGAGTTAACTAGATATAATCTTAAGTTAAAAAGGTTAATTTGTGAAAATGTTTTCTGACTAGAAACCCTTTTTATAAGTTAAAGTCCTAAATCTGAGATTGTAATTATCACCATTGCTTAGGAATTATATGAAGCTATCTGAGTAGTCATCTTTTTCATTATTGAATCCAGTACCATTAATCTTAAAATTGTTAAAGTTTATTTTAACTACGATTATTCGAACACAAATCAAATCCCTGTAGACGACTTGATCTTACCTAAAATGTTATACTACATACGTGGGTTATACTTTTACCTGTGTGTTTCCATTTATATCCAGTAATTTCAGTCTTATAAATTTAAAGCTTTTGAAGCACATCAAAAAACAAGAAGATTTCTCTTCTTTTATAAAGATAAGTGCACTAACACGTACACTTTTTTTTCTTTGAAAACACGAGTCTCATATTGAAGTATACGAAAGCCATTGACTTGAGCTACAAGACATTGAATGTTTTGATTGAGTAGCTCAAGACCAAACAGATTTCTCTTTTCGTTGTTAAGGATAAATGCACTGAAGCGTATATTTTCCTTTTATTTTTCCATTGATTATGAAAACTTGGTGTTGCTTGAGGAGTTTTAAATCTTGAGAAAGAAGAAGATTTCCATTTGTTGCTAAAATTCGGTGTTTCTTTTTGAGAATTCACTTTTGAAATGAATGGAAATCTTCCACTGTTTGAAATTATCAAAGTAGAGTCATTCTTGTTTTGCAACGAAAGCATTTCTGATTTTGAGTATTGGAAAGGTTTTGAATGACTTTTCTTTGGTCTCTACCCGCACAACCAAATGTTATTTACGCTCCAATTATTAACATCAACTATTTCTGTCACTTTCTTGATATCCTTGAAAATTACAATCCAATGGATGACATGTGGGCTGCCGACCATGTTGTCACTTCGACTCCCGGTTCCACAATCACCATTCCTAAAACCACAAACGAATTCGCTACTAAAGGTAACCATTTAACTCTCGTTAAAGGAAACCAATTTGATGGCAGAATTAAAACCAATCTGCACAAACACATTCACGAATTCCTCGGAATATGTGATATGTTTAAAGACATAGACACTAAAAATAAAGCCGTCCGCCTAATGATGTTTCCCCTATCACTCACGAGTGAAGCAAAAACCTGGCTGGATGAACTCAACGAAGGAACCATCGAAACATGAAATGAACTTTGCACCGCCTTTATAAGACGATTCTTTCCCTCAGCTCTTTTCGATTGACGCCTTGGAGAAATCCGAGCCTTTTCTCAACATGAAAACGAAACTTTAACCGAAGCCTGACTCCATATGAAGAAAATGCTCAGAAATTGCCATGGTCACAATCTATCCAAAGGCAATATCATTAAAATCTTTTATCACGGTCTCAACGAAATGACTCAAGAAGTTCTAAATGCTGCAGCTGATGGTATTTTCCTTTACAAAACACCAAACCAAGCTTATCAACTCCTTGAAGACAAAGTCTTTATTCTCATGGAGATCATTGCCACTTGCCATTTTAAGTCCATTTCTTCAAGGTCATATTCATCAACCTGGTCTAAGTCCTCATGATCCAGTTGAGGACAACTTGATTGACTTGCAAGCAAGGAATATGATGATGTTTGTTCATGCTTTGAATTATGACCAGAAGTATTGGAAACACCATAAGCGGTACTAACATCATTAGTACTGCTGGTGTTTTCAGAAACAAATGCTACATTTTGCAAGTTGGAAGATGATGCAGTAGAGCCTTTTACATCATTTTCAAAGACTCTTAGATTGTTGTACAAGTCATCAAAACTGAGACTGTCCATTCCTGGTTTGTTCCTCATAATTAAGGAAACTTGTAACCAAGCAGAAGGTAGAGATCTTAGAAATTTCTGATTTGCATCTTCAGTAGATACACCTGCTCCATGAATCTCTAACTGACTGAGAAGACTTTGGAATCTCTCATAGCCTTTGTGAATCCCATCTGTGTTGGATACAGTGAATCCTTCAAACTGTTGCTTCAAGATGTACTTCTGCATCTTTTTGGATTCATCATTTCCACCAAATCTGGATTTGATGGCATTCCACATTTCTTTTGCATCAGTCATCTTATGGAATTTAGCTAGATGATCTTCTGGTATGGCCATTAGCAAGGTGGTCCTAGCTTTTCTTTCTCTTTCTCTGGCCACTATTTCTTCTCCTGTTTTAGGAGGCAAAATTTTAATTTGTCCTGATGTATCAGTTGTGACTGACACAGGACCATTCCCATTTTGGATAACCTCCCAAATTGGATAGTCTGTATGAGCCAAATAGTGTTCCATCTTCATAGCCCATATATCATATTCTCCCTTTTTGAGAATAGGCAGCTTGATGGTTGAGACTGTATGAGGAGTTTGTTGTGTTGGTGTTTGTTGTGTCTCTTGTGGAGGTGGTGGTGGTGGATTTTCATCTTGTGTTCCAGACATGTTTAGTTTTGTTGGTTGGAGATGAATAACTGGTTTTATCTGTTCTTCTTACTCAAAGTTTCTCAAAGCTCTGATACCACTTGAAGGTCCTAGGTAAACTGAATGGATCTTTGCAGCCTATAAAGGATGATAGCCAGGATGTATAAATACAAATGACTATGTAGAAACAATGACTATGAATACTATGTGTTAATGTGGAATCTTAACACAGGTACTAAGAAGAACAATGAACAACTGAATAACAACTTTATTAATGTGTTCTTGAGGATTACAGATTGCTAACTATGATATGATGTATTCTCTATGATCTAGTGTGGAACTCTCTTTCTAACTATGCCTAGGGTTCCTTTTATATATCAAGGATAACCCTAAAAGGCTTCAATATCTTTTTCTAAAATATCTCATAAATATCTTCTCAACGGTACTAACTAACTTTCTACTAATGGTACTGACTAACTAACAATACTTAATACTTTGTACTGTCGGTACTAAGTATAACTGTCAGTACTAACTATTTGTACTGTCGATACTAAGTTAAGAAAACATTAATCCTAACACTATGTCTGATAAACCCTCAAATAGGTTGGAAACCTCCGTGTATGTAACCCCCGATTCATTCAAATCTGACATGACTGAATCTGAAAATTCAAAATAGCTTATATTAGTATTTAATATAAGACTCTTATAGTAATATACATTTATATCATAACATGTATATCAATTATGAATGCATCTAGTCCAACCAACTAATGCAACAAATAGTGTATGCATGAATGTATGCACATATGTATGTCCCGTGTAAAACCCCTTTGTATGAATTCGATGTTTGAAAACGGTTATAGTCCAGCAAACACATTTGACCTGGTTCTCTATAACCTTGGCTCTTGATATCAATCTGTAACACCCCCAAATTGGGTCACAACGGAATAAAGGTCCGGTGCGTGTTACTTCTCAGATCAATAACACAAGATATATATAGAACGACCAAAAAGTCGTTTTAAAATTGATACATTGGTATTAACAAATGTTTGATACAAATAGCCCGAAGCTTTAACTTGTTCATTGTTATTATTACAAAGATACTGGTTCATAACACACGAGTTTCCCAAAACATAATGCAACCATATCTTTAGCATGACATCCCAAAACAAAATCACCAATGTATCTTTGGTACTTTATGCTTACTGATCTCCTGAAAAACATTGCTTTAAAACGTTAACAATAATGTTTGTGAATTCATAGGTTTGATAAATCATATATTGTAGGACCACAAGATTTCCTAAGTGTATGATAATGCAACAGATGCAGACAAAAATCAAAATCATCCATCTTTCTCTTGATTACCTGAAGTAGATGGAGCTTTGTTCTCTAGAAAACTTGTCCAGACGATGACTCTCTAGACACATAAGCTTCATACTCTGATGTCTTCTGCCGCTTTGCACTATTCTCCCCCTCAGGATGAGCAGCATCATGAGGATTGTCCTGATCTCTTGGGCGAACGGCAGGAGTTCTACATGCATTTGTGGTACTGTTATTTCTTTCAAACTTCATCCTGGATAGCCAACCATATTGCTATGACTTGTTGTTTGCGAATGAGGAATAGCTTGCATATCAAGAATAATTGATATTGTTGATACTGGAACAGAGGATGTTTGTGATCGAACGGACGACATTGACGAATAAGTCCAGACATATAACTTCGACGATGCCATCAACTTGAGAAGGAATGACATTGGCATATTGCATACCTTAATTTTTTGTTGAAATTGAGCCGAATATTTCCACCTTCATGGAAGAATAGCTTAGCAATCAATATTTCCATCTCTTCTTTAGCCTTTTGCCTCTATAGAATCAACCCTTCCGCAACATACACTGGAACTTGATTTCGAACTTGTTCAGGAACTTGCTTCATAACTTGCTCCTTAATGTGTTTATCTACCATAGTGGGTAATGTTCATCAACCAATTACATCATGATAGAATTATCAGCAATTATCAATGACATCCTTGCCATGAACCAATCGCCCGTAAAATGTGCAAACAAGTAATCCATTAACGTCCCTGAACTCTGAAAAGAAGCTCTTTTAGCGTGAAGCGAGTAGGTTTTGTCTGAATAAGATAGAATCGATTCGTTTTATATAGCTTTGTGGTGAGGATGAACTGAATGATGATGGTAGTCTGAGTATCTGTCAATTCCCTAGGAGTTTCACGGTTAATCCGAAGATACGAGATTAGTATGAATCCTAGGAGATCTAATTGTGCGAGATTGGTGAATTCCTATCTCCTCACAAATCTTCCCTTTCTCCATTCTCTTTAATTCATACACCTCATCAGTTATTTCTTCATCATCATCATTTACTTTCACTGGTATAACAACGTTAGTAATATCCACCACTGGAGTCTCCTTAGTAATCTCCACCCCCTTATCTTTAGTAATCTCTACCTCTGTACTTTCCTTATTACTCCTAGGCTCTATCCTAGTACCGAGAATATTTGATTCATCATTCCTAGGGATTGAACTATCATCAACAACATTCTCTTGTCCATCCACCATCTTTTCAATTTCTTCAGATGCCAAGTGCTCATCAACCAGTGCCACAATTTCTCTTGCTTCCTGCTCCTCAAAACTTTTATGCTCAGCAAGACTAATTTGTAATGTATCTTGTAAAATCATCTCATATGCTTTTGCAACATTAGCACTGGAGCTGTGTGTAAGACGTATTGATCTCCTTCAGGATAAACGAAGACGAATCGCAATGATCATCGTTAGAGCACTATGACCTGCTGCATCCTTATTAGGGTTAGGTGACCTAGGGGCGCTAGGTTCCTAAGTGCGTTCCTATTGGTAGACCAGATCGGGCTATGACTAGTCATAGGAACATCTATCCATACACTCGCATACATCCGAATAAATGCATCGTGGGTGCTTCATTTCTTCATGATCATCAAGTTGGTATCTGCATTCAACTTTATCTTTGTGACCTTTCCTGAATGTAAAAATATTCTTCAGATATCATCATCTTAACAAATTGTGGATACTTGTCCTCGAGCACTATCTTGAGATGTCAAAAGAATAGTTATGAAAGACTTAGACAAGATTCTTTGTAAATCTTGCCATATGGAATCGAATGATGTTGATGATGAAGCGAATAGTAATAGTCCTTCCTATCAGTAACTTTTGCATAATCCCCATGAAATGTTATTGACAAAAGCAATACCATCAGTTTCATTTGCATATCTGCAAAGGCGTTGATCCCATCTAGTGGACAAGACCAACTGTTGTCAAGACATTTTGGAAGAATATCTTGCATAACGTTTGCCATGGTTGCAGAAGACCAGTTGTCTTGAAACTTAATGAGTCTTTCAGCTCCATTGTAATCCCAATACATTTTGTAGAATGAAACAAGTCAGAAAATGATGGTGGTGCACGAATGAATTATATTTGTCAGTTGCTTGTGGAAGATGAAAGATTGTTCTGAAGTCATCCAGTGTAAGAGTAAGTTCTTTTGTGTCCAGCATAAACTTGAGCCTATACTTTGATCCGTCTTCCTTTAAAGTATGTCAGAACTGTGACATATAAATCCATGGTATGGATGAAGAAGCTGCAATGCTAAATCGTAATGGATGATTCTTGATGATATTCGTCAGAATTTCTTTCCGGTAGGCATTGTACTTGCTCGAAATCAACTTTCTTGTTAGCATCCATAACATCATATCTTTTGTTATGAGGTACAGTTTCCATCTGAGTATGAACATCAATTGCATTTGTTGTTGTGCATGATGATTAACTGAAATGAATACAATTGAGATGTTAGATAACAAACAATTCATTTGACATTTTTGTCTTTTTTCACTCTGTCTGTTTTATATGTTCTACAATCTTTTTTGAACATATTTTGGTCAGGTTTATTCCATGTGCTCGTTCTCTCAAGCTTTTTCTAGCACACTGTCCATACACTTTATTTCTTTGCTTTTACCATTTTTGTGTGTTCTGGCAATTCTTTTTCGAACCCAAACTTTTGATTTGCATTTTCGCGTATGGATTTAGCTCTCTCTTTCCTTTTGTTTTTTTAGAATATCCTCACACAGAAATTCTTTGTGACATGATACTCTTTTCAAGAATGATGAGAGAATTCTCTTTTGATTTTAATCAAGACTCTTTTATGAAAAAATAATAGAGAAATCATGCAACTTCTTAAAAAATTGTTTTGTGAAAGAGGTAACATTTTTGACATAATAACAGATTTAGAACTTTTTTCAAGAAATCTTTGTGACAAAAAAAACTTTTTATATGATAACATAGATCAGAGTAATCTCAAACCACAACTGAATGGAACTAAGACACTCACCTACCTCATTCTTTCATAGTAGAAAATAGCCCAAGCTGGACATGACTTAGTCCCACATTAAAACAATTGAGATTTGGAATTAACAGATTCAAGTTATAAAAACTTTTCTTTCATTTTGTCATGAAATCCTAAACACTGAAGACAATACATATCTAATTCAATAATTGAATGGACACTAAGTCACTCACTCCTCATTAGCATCATTGCAGAAAATGGCCTAACCGGACATGACTTAGTCCCACTTTAAACAATTACAAATAATATACATACGACCCATAAAGCATCAAATTCATAAAAACTTGATTTCTTTTTCAAAATTATTCACCACACTTGAGAAACTGATCTTATTATTCCACAGACATTTAAGCATTAAACATCATAAGCATGAATCATCAACATTATTTCTTTCTCAAAACACCTTCACGTTTCCACAAACGTACTTTCACTGAATTTTGACTTTTAGTATTATGCGTTTTGACTTTTTGACCTTTTAAGTTTACTTTTTTTGACTTATTACTGATTCAAAAACAATGATTCTTTTGACATATAAAAACCAACTCAATCCATTGTATTATATTATCATTTTTGGATTACTAAAAAATCAAACTCGGTAATCTTCATCCGAGTTTCAATCTAAAGTCAATCCTATTCATTTTATTATCACTGTAAGGCCATTTATCACATTTTTACTTAATTGATGTCTAATATTAACCTACATGTGTAATATTCAACTAAAATTCAATCACACTCAAACTCGGTAATCTTTATCTTTACCGAGTTTAAACTCGGTAACCCAAAACCATCAAAGATCAATCAAAACACTTTATTCTACTTACGTTTGAGAAAGAAATGAAATTGAAATCGTTGTAATGAACTTAGAAAGCTTAGAATGAATTTCTTCTCAAACTCGGTAATGGATTCTGTAATAATAAAATTTGAAAATAAAAAATGACTCTCCTTTTTATACCCACCAAAAATATTTTTGAAATTTGACACTTTTAGCCCCTGTACTTTTAATTTTTAATTCGGACCTTGTTTCTTTGAAATTTGTTTATGAATTTTCACAAACTCCCCCTTAAACAATGAAGTTTTTCCAAAAACTACCCTTTGAAATGAAATTATGTATAGTACTTAGTCCGAAAATGAAGATGCTTAAATAAAAACTCCCACTTGAAACCATAACATTTTTCAAATTAATTCTTTGTGAGAAATCCTTGTTTTTATTTAATTTTGAAAATGATGTTCGTGAATGAAAAATCTTAATAACTCCCCCTTAGATCATGATTCCGTATTCGCAATTTAAAGCTTTGTATAAAAAATTGGAATCATGAAACTAAGCATGTGATCTTGTTAAATTATGTTTTTTTTTAATTTATTCACATGTTTTTTATGTATGAGCTTTTCAAGAAGATAACTTTGTCAGACTTTCCAATTGAGTTGGAGTCATACATCTCATACCAATTCGATGAACTAAATACTCAAAGCGTTCTTTTGGAAGCGCCTTAGTAAATAGATCCGCTAGTTGGTATTCTGTCCCAACAAAGTAAATTTCCACAGTACCCTTCTCAACATGTTCTTTAATAAAATGATATCGGATATCAATGTGCTTTGTCTTAGAATGTTAGACCGGATTGCATGAAATAGCAATGGCACTCTTGGAGTCATAGTACATCGGAATCCGATTGTACTTATATCCATAATCAAGCAGTTGAGTACGCATCCAAATAACTTGAGCACAACATGCAGACAGGTCTTGTTTCTTTGAACTCCAACTTATTAGCTTTCCTCCTAGAAATTGCAATCCTCCTGATGTGCTTTTACAATCATCTTTACATCCCACATGGTCCGCATCTGAATATGCAATTAGTTCAAATCCGGAATCCTTCAGATACGATAGTCTCATGTTATAAGACTGTCTTAGGTACCGAAAGATCCGTTTTACCTCTTTGAGGTGTTTGACTATAGGTAGTTTGATCAGTAGGAGTGCCTTGTAAATCAGCATCCAGCCTTTTAGTTGCCATAGGTGTACTCATGGAGACACACTCATCTAGACCATGTTTCTTTAACAATTCAATTGCGTATTGTGACTGACTTATGAATATGCCACGAGGAGATTGATGAACTTGAAGTCCAAGAAAGAACTTTAGTTCACCCATCATCGACATTACAAAATTATTTTTCATTAGATTTGCAAAACATTTTGAAAATCTGGATTTGTAAATCCAAAAATAATGTCATCAACATATACTTGAACAAGTAATATGTCTCCCCCGTGACGTCGGAGTCGGGTCAATAATACCTTTAGTGAACCCATGTTCAATTTGAAAAGAAGACAATATGTCATACCATGCACGAGGTGCTTGCTTAAGACCGTATAGAGCTTTTTTCAACCTGTATACGTGATCTGGAAATTCATGATCAATAAATCCTTCAGGTTGGCTGACATAGACTTCTTCTTTCAAAGGACCATTGAGAAAGGCCGTTTTGACATCCATTTGAAAGATAGTGATATTCTTATGAGCAACATAAGCAATAAACATTAGAACAGCCTCAAGACGAGCAACATGAGCAAATGACTCTTCAAAATCAATACCTTCTTCCTGCTTATAGCCTTTAGCCACAAGACGAGTTTTGTTCTGAACTACAATATTTTCAGCATCACACTTATTCTTCCAAAGCCATTTGAGAGCAATAATGTTCTTTCCTTCTGGTTGTGGAACGAGTTCCCAAACTTGAAGTCTCTTAAATTGATTTAACTCATCTTGCATAGACTCAATCCAACTATGATCTGCCATAGCTTCTTTGATATTCTTTGGTTCAATTGTACTGATGGTTAAAGCATACATGCATACCTCAGAATCTGTGTGTAACCGTTGGTGAGTCATAACAGGTTTGGATGGGTCACCAATAACTTGGTCTAGAGGATGATCTTTTGTCCAGATGTGAGTTGAGGGTTGTATTTGGTGGAAATTCTGCACATTTGATGGTACAAGAGCCGTTGTGGATGACTCAATTTCCTCATGACTTGGAGGATTATATGGAACAAACTGTGCATTACCATCAAACTCAGCAGTGTCTTCTTGATTTAATTCATCAGCCTCAGGCAAAGAGATTGGAGAAGTTTGTTCGTCAGTTGTAGTGACAACAGGAGGAGCCTCATGCGTGTCAACAATGATTGAAGATGTGGAAGGTGAGTCTTCATGAACTTGAGTCGGTTGTGCAGCGGAATAGATGGGTGTATCAGAAGACTTCTGCTCATAATATTCTTCAAACATTGGGCCGAACAAATTATCCAAATCTTCTTTGGATGGAGTATGCATTGGTTCTGCTGATGAATTATGATTGTTGAATCATTGAAGTTCGGGTTCTAAACAATCTTGTTCAGAAGCCATTGTTGTGAGCTCATCAAACTTGACATGAATAGTCTCCATTATCATTTTGGTTCGTCGGTTATATATTCGAAAGCCTGTTGAAAATATGCAATATTCGGTTTTCGACCGTGTAACAGCTCATAAGGTGTTTTGTTGTATCGTGTATGGATGATTGACCTATTTTGGGTAAAACATGTTGTAGCCACTGCTTCAGCCCAAAGAAATTCAGGTAACCGAGAAAAGATAAGCATTGTGCGAGCAGCCTCAACAAGAGTACGATTACGTCGTTCAACTACTCCATTTTGCTGAGGTGTGCGAGCAATTGAAAATTGTTGCATGATTCCTAACTTTTCATAATGAGCTTTAAGAGTCGTGTTTTTGAATTCAGTACCATTGTCGGTACGAATCTTACAAACTTTGGCTTTGTAATTCAATTGAGCTTGAGCAATGAATTTCTTGATGATCTTTGGAGTTTCATCTTTCGAGCGAAGAAAATAAACCCACGTATATCTAGAATAATCATCCACGATCACAAGAATATACCTCTTTCCATTAATCGAAGCTACCCTCATTGGACCGCATAAATCCATATGTAGTAACTCTAATTTGGAATGATCACTTGGAACCAATTTCGGTGGATGAGAAGCTTTCTTGCTTTTTCCTCTTTCACAAGCAGAATAAAGGCGATCCTTTCCATATTTGAACTTTGGTAGACCGTTAACCAAGTCAAGTCTGGTAAGATCGTTTATGGTACCAAAATTAAGATGTGACAGTCTGTGGTGCCATAACCATGACTTTGTAGAAGTTGCTTTGGACATAAGACATATGGGTGAAGAAGCTGCCATGTCAGAAATGGAGATAGTATACAAATTAGAATCACGTCCTCCTGTGAGCAAGTCATCTCCTTCCAGATTTCGTACGTAGCATGTATTGGAATGAAAAGCCACTTCTAAATCTCCATCATAAAATTGTCCAACGCTAAAGAGGTTATGTCCAAGACCTTCAACATAATATACATGACAAATAGTGATATTGCCAGGTATATAATCGCCATAGCCTGTGATTGCTGTAAAATTATCATTACCAAAGCGAACGGTGCCCATAAATTTCTCAATGAAATTTCTCAATAGTGACCGGTCACCTGTTATATGCTTTGAACAACCACTGTCAACAACCCACAGAATGATCTGAACTACTTGCAACACAAGAAGAGACAGCACATGAAGAACTGGGCAATTTGACTACCCATTTCTTAACTGAAACCGATGGTTTCTCAAATGAACGAGTATTATGAACATTGGATTTTGCACTGACAGGAGTCCAAATAACATTTGGTTGTGATTCAAACCACTTTTGCCAAATTTTACTTGTTCGAATCTTGTTTTTTATGAAAGTATTTAGTGGTTTTTGCCACAAATTTCTTTGCTTTATCTTAGACGCGCTAGAGACCTTGTCCTTTGCTTTTGAGGCACTTTCTACATCAATCTAAGATTTGGAAACTACAAAAGTAGTATCTAGAGTCTTAGATTGTGTCTGCTTCTCAGAAAACCTAGTCTTAGGAGCTACAAAAGTAGTTTCTGAAGATTTTGGTGATCTATAGTTAGTGGAGAAGGTTCTACGAGCATTCGAACACACATTCAGCTTATGCTTTACAACACATTTATCATGACAAGGAATAAGCACATTTTTCATACAAGAACCACATAACAAAGTTTTTGCTTTAGAAGCATTTGCAACATCAACTTCAATTACATTTTCCTTGTTCGGAATAACATCTTCTTGCTTATTTTTCCTAACATAAACTGCTACATTCCTCTTTGCATTCTTAGAGTTATCTAAAACATTGTGCGCAACATGTGAATCTCAACTCATTGGTCTTCTAACTCTAGATGTAGTATTGATCCCACGCCTTGATCGATTCTTTACGTAGTAAAGTGTTCGTTACCTTGGAAGAATCCAAAATAACAAAGATTGAGACTTTGTATGTATACCAAAGTGTATGCGGAATCTACACTTTGATACTCTAGAGAAGTTTATTAATGGAACAGTAATGACCAAAACAAACAATGAACACTAAACACACTACTTCAATATTATTAGAATAATACGAGTACTCTTGAAGTACTGGGGTTACAAACCTTGAACCTATTACAAATTTTCTCTCTAAGTATTTCTATCACTTGAAAAGTATATCTAAAAGTTGTATTTAGGATCTCCTTTTATAGAACACAAGGAGTCATTTACAAAGATAACAGCCTATCTTTTAGGATCAGTTACAATTCAAATATAAACATTCCGAAATAAGCTCCATGCATTCTTATCTTCAGTTCAGCAGCTTTGACCATCAGCAGTACTAACTCCTTCTACTAGCAGTATATATAACACTGGCAGTACTAAGTTAGTACTGGCAGTACTAACTTCATTAGTACTGTTGGCAGTATTAAGTCTTGTGAAGATTTATTCCTAACAAACCTCCCCTAAACTTGTGATTGTCCTTCAAATCATCAAGTTTCTTCTGAATAAAATCTTCTAGTCTTCTTCCTTTGCTGATGATTCTTTCAAACAATTCTTTCACTTCTGCATTTGAGATCTTATTGTTAGCCTCAATTTATTGAGTCGAACAAGGAAGTTCGGTCACTCTACGATGGAGCTTCGGTCTTTAATTAGTTAATGTTGTAATAGTATAATATCGGGAATCGGGCTCGATAGATAATCTAATATTGTATATGTTTCGGGTTTAATCCCAAGCAAAACCCTAGCCCGAGTCCTAGTTAAATATCCCTCGTGTCACATTAAATGTTTAGGGGTATATATATATATATATAGATATTTTCCCATATGAAAATATCTATCTCAAAATCTCTCACAAATATCTTTTTTCATAAATATCTTTCTCAGTTTCTCTCATCTCTCTCTCTCTTCTTTCTCTCTCTCTAAACCTTTATCTCTTTTCTAGTTTCTTGATTGAATCGTGTTATATGAAGTGTTAGACGGGTTCCTACAATTGGTATCAATCGCCTCGGGTGGGTTAAGTGATTTGTTTTGTGGTCATTTTTTTGAGCTAATTATTCGGCATAAGTGTTTTGTTTTGATTTGGCTTATTTTGTTTTGTAACACTTAAATGGTACACGTTTTTTTTCTTCTTTCTTTCTTTCTTCTTTTGTTTTCAAGTATGCAATGATATAGTGGCTTCGTTTTTCTTTGTTTTTTTTGCCTCTTTGTGTCAAACTATTAGTTTTGTTTCTCTACTTCCTTGGCTGCTACGAGAAGACAAGCAAAAAGGATGATTGTTTTTTTTGTGATTTCTGTTAAAAAGAAGAAGACACAAGGACGAGTAACATTTCAAAGACCGAACGAGTGGAAAATGTAACAACCAAACAAGTGGAATCCTTTGTCAACCGAACGAGTGGATTCGAAGATCACCGAACGAGTTTCATCTTTATAGAACCGAACGAGTTAGAAACGACTCGAACCGAACAAGTGGAAAACCAAAGACCACCGAACGAGTTCATTTTTCTACACAGCCGAACGAGTGAAATTTACATGCGCCGAACGAGTGGAAAACTAAAGGACCGAACGAGTGCATTCTCTTTTGGACCGAACGAGTTCATTCTATATAGAACCGAACGAGTGGAAAAATTTTGAGCCAAACGAGTGAAATGAATGAGTTTCTTCACGTTTTAACAAATATTCGGTTTTTCGGTTTCAAGTGACGTTAAACGACAGGGCTTAAGACTTATATCATCGTGTTTGTGACCTCATTTCGATCGACGTGGTATATTTGGTTTTTACCGACGATAACCGTACGACTCCGCGAGATCAAATTCATATTCGGTGAATTTATATAAATCTTCAAAGAACGACGAAAGAAAAAATGGAGGGAATTTTTTTTATTAATTGCCAACTTTTGGCAATTGGCACATGCAGCCCCTCACATGTTAATACAATTGCACCATTAGTCCTTCCTTGAAAAGAAGCCCTTCTAGTTGAAAATAACTTTTCACCGTTAGTCCCTATCGCTTCAAAACAGCCTGTTAGTGCTCTAAAGTGAAACGTTCTTGCACCGTTGGTCCTTACTTGAGTTTTAATCAACCGTTACTCATCTCAATTTGAAGGTTTGTACACCGAATGATGATAATGGGCCCAAAATATAAATAAATAATAATAATAAAAAAAACAAAAACAAAAAAAAAGAAAATTTTAACATGTTGTGTTAAATATTTTTTTTAGTGATAATTTTTTTTAGTCTACGGATTTTTTTTCTTGCGAATTAAATAATTTTTTGTTTGCGCAAGTTAGTTAGTTTGTGGTGATTAATTGAGCGAGCTTGTTCGGATTATTCGTTGAGCATCGGGATTTTTTTGTTCGAAACAAGATGAGTCGAGACGTGATTACGGTTGGTTCAACAATGCGGATTCCGTTGTTATATCGGGGTGAATACTCTTAGTGGCGTGAACGGTTTATGAACTATCTTGAAGAGCAAATGGATTGTGAAGCAATGATTAATTCTATTCAGAATGGTGATCACCCATTGCTTGTTATTGCTCAAGTGTCACTTGATGGAACTGCACCAAATGCACCTCCTACTCTTAAGGATCCCCAATTTTGGACTG
>BQNB010055499.1:0-39075 GCA_026074375.1 Tanacetum coccineum
CTCCCTAAAATAAAGGATATTGATTGTAACTCATTAAAATAAATAAATGATATTGATTGTAACTTCCTAATATAAATGATATTAATTACAACTCTCTAAAATAAATGATTATGTTTAATACCAATTATACCCTTATTTATACATTCCAACCAAATTTTAATTTCAATTATTTACATAAATGCCATCATGCATTAGTGACCATTGATTAAATGATCCAACGGTGTAGATCGATTTAAAATAGTTCTGTAGAGTTCTGTCAATAAAATGGATTCTCAATATAACGCACCCCTATATATATATACATAAACTTTAAAATCTATACCCTAAACCCTAAACCCCTAACCACTAAACCCTATACCAAAACCCCTAAACCCCTAACCACTAAACCTTATACCAATACCTTTATAAAGTAAGATTCACCAGTGGCTTAACATTTATTACCCCTGACATTGTAGTATCACTAGTGATCAATAAATAATAATAATATATCATGTGATAAAGTAATATAATGTGACATTAGTCATGGTATTCCACATATAATTAATATCACATGTGATAAATCAATATAATGTGGCACTAACTGTGATTATTTTTAAAATTCTTAACATGTAATCAATGTTATGTATCACTTATGATATTATACTGTTAATATGATTAAAAGGGTTAAAACATAATTTTGTGAGAAAATAAAATTTTAATTTAATTTTCACAAATTATGTTTGATATATGGTTAGAATGGTAAAAATGTTTATTTTTTTAATGTCAAACATGATGAACTATTTAATGTTTTACATAAATACTTACGCTCATTTCATGACATCATGCTGAGTGTTCGAACGTACAAATATGTTATATCACATGTGATACTTCAAGTAGGTTTGATGATAAAAAATAAAATTCTTTGATATTCACCAACTTCTATAAATAAACTGTTTTGATTTGGAGGTCCAAAAATTATGTATGAAAAATGGTTGAAAAGCTAAGGATATATACTTTTCAATGCCAAAAATGATGAGCCAGTTGAAGTTCACACAAATATTTATATCCGTTTTACGAAAGTACATGAAGTGTTCTAACTTACAGATTAGTGTAATATCACACGTGATATATCAAACAAAATACTACACCGAGAAAAAAAAAACAAAAAAAAACAAAAAAAAGTTTGTCGAAAGTATATGAAAGTGCCCTTCTATTGAAAGATAATTTAATGCTCGTCACGATGGTGTAATTTATGTATCTTAACGTTTTTGCGTTTTTGGCGATATGTATTTTTAAATATAAAGGTGAAGTGTGTTTTAACTTAAAAAACACATAAAGTATAAAGGGTGTGTGGATGTTTTTTAAGGTTTAATTTTATCCATTAAATAAAATTAAATCTTAGATTAATCCTCATCGTTAGATCAAACTCAAATGAATAGTGAAGATTTGTCTTTTGGTATGTGAAGGGATACTGATATGCAAATGAATTTTTCTGTTATGTTGGATGTTTAGTTTTTTATGAATAGTAAACACTTAGACAAATATTTATATAAGAAAGAGAAAAAATTAAAATAAATCAAAAATTAAATACCGTAGTTAAGTCATAACAGAAAATTCCACAGCGGTTACAGTTCAATATGGCACCCCGCCACCCTCCCCCCCCCAATCAACAAACTTTCCTACCCCTAAAGTAACAGTACTTATAAATACTTAAACCAATCCTATGTTGAATACCTGAACATATATTCTTGTAAAGAAAAAAAGAATTACATAAATGAAATAACATAGTTGCAGATAGCTGCTAGTTAGCTGATACGGTGATATGATTTCCCCACAACTAATCTACCAATTAACTACAGATGCAGCCCATCATTCTGATACCCTTATATCCCTATCTATGATTTGGATCCACAAAAAATACACTACTCTACAACATTTCCAAATTTCTCGACAACTTTATAAAACTCCCACTACCTGTTTTGTCTCATTAAAAAACAAACAAACACACACATACATATATCGTTTCTTGAAAACATTTTCATCGGTAAACATGCAGTCTTCTCAACTCCTTTGCCAAGATAGAAATTTTGATGACCTCATAGATCATCCATGCGTAAGTTTTTCACTTTATTTTCAATACGGGGGTATGACTGTCTACATCTCACCTGCTCATTCGCGCTTTTGCAGGAATGACTTTTTATAAAATGTGACTAACTTTTTTGTTTTTTGTTTTTTTGATCAAGTTCATTGGAAGGAACGATGAGCCCCGAGATGGGTTTTACACAAAGAGAGTAAGTTGTTATTATTATTATTATTTTTTTAATAATAAAATGGTTTTTTAAGGTTGTTAAAATGTTGTGTTTTATGTTTTTTGGTGAAATATAGGTACCAGGATGATGTGTTTAAGGTAGCAATGAAGAGGAACA
Source organism: Tanacetum coccineum (assembly GCA_026074375.1). Classification (NCBI taxonomy): domain Eukaryota; kingdom Viridiplantae; phylum Streptophyta; class Magnoliopsida; order Asterales; family Asteraceae; genus Tanacetum; species Tanacetum coccineum. The sequence continues at coordinate 2,406 of BQNB010055499.1, forward strand.
CCATAGCGCATATCGACACGGGTGCTGAAAAGACAATGATATCTGTTATGATCATGAACGAAATCGCGAAAAACCTTAAGAAACAAAAACCACCTCCTAATAAACTCATTGTTTTCTTGGCCCCTACTCGAAACCTTGTCGAACAGGTATATATACTATTTTTTTTGCTTTTTATTTGTTTTTTAAGGTATTTGAGTAAACTTGTAGTCAACTGTTATATTTTGACTTTGAATTTGTTGGGTAGAATTTTGGATGTTTTTTGTTATTAATAGTATTATGTGACAGTATTTGGTGGTAATTTTGTTGTGAATTTTTTTTTGATTTTGACTTTGTAAAGTAGTATGTTTGACTAAAAAGTCAAACATGTGGCTCTTGTTTTGGATATTGATTGTGCAAGGGTAAATGGGTCGGTTTCGGTTACGTTTTGTGACTCTTTGATGTGTAAAGTTATGCAAACCCAAATATGGGCTTCAATGGTTTATTTAAAACTAAGATTATCTTACTGATTTGTTCATTTTTTTTGTTATTGGGTAGGTTAAGGTTTTTTGTGACTGTTTGGTATTGTGAGCATGTTTGTGGTCATCAAATAAATATTTGACTTTGAATTTGTTGGGTGGATTGTTGAGTTTGTGAGTAGATTATTGATAGATTTGCAAGATTTTGTCATAAATAGTATTATGCGACAATATTTGGTGCTATTTGTTGTGAAATTTTATTTGCTTTTGACTATCTATCGTAATAGGTTTGACCAAAAAGTCAAACATTTGGCTCTTGTTTTGGATACTGATCCTTTGAGGGTATGCTAGTCGGTTTGCGTCATACTTTGTATTTCTTTGTTGCGTCAAGTTAAGCAGAGCGGAAAATGAGCTTTCAATGTTTCATTTTCAAAACTATGATTATCTTACTAATATGTTCATATTTGGTTTATTTTTAGGTAGCTTAAGGTTTTTTATAGTTGTTTTGTTATGTGAGTTTATTTGTGGTCAACTGATAAATATTGAATTTCATTTGTTTGTGTGGACTGTTTGATGTTTTAAGAAGTTATATATAGGTTTGCAAAATTTTGTAATAAATAGTATTATATGACAGAAACTGGTAGTAATATTGTTGTGAAATTTCATTTAGTATTGAGTATGTAAAGTAGTAGGTTTGACTAAAAAGTCAAATGAGTGGCTCGTGTTTTGGACTTTGGTTGTATTAGGGTAAACAGGCCAATTTGGTTTATACTTAAGTTTAGCAAACAGGAAAATGAGCTTTTAATGGTATCGTCAAAACTTTGATTATCTTACCAATATGTTATTTTTATTATTTTTAAGGTGTTTGTATGATTGTTTGGTATTGTGAGTTTATTTGTGGTTAACTGATAAATCTTGACTTTGGATTTGTTGGTAGTTATCTAAATATTTGAAAGATTTGACAGAACTTGGTGCTGATTTTGTTGTGATAAAGTAGTAGGTCTGACTAAAAGTCAAGTATGTTACTCTTTTTTTGGGATATTGATCGTTTAAGGGCAAAATGTTGGTTTTATTTATACATTGTCACTCTTTGATGTGTTAAGTTAGGCAAACCAGAAAATGAGGCTGTTTGGATGAACACCGTCGTCTTTGTCTTTTGTGTGTTTTAGTATACTTTATTGCTGTCTATCTTTATTTAATGTGAGTTTTTTGGTGGTCAACTGTATAATATTGACTTTGAATGTAATGTGTGGATTCTTTAAGTTTTTGAGGAGATTATTAATAGATTCGCAAGATTTTTGTTATAAATAGTATTATCTGACAGAAAATGGTGCTAATTGTGTTGTGAAATTTCATTTGATTTTGATCATGTGAAGTACTATGTTTGACTAAAAGGTCAAAGATGTGGCTCTTGTTTTGGACCTTGATTGTATTAGGGTAAACAGGCCGATTTGGGTTATACTTATTTTCCCTTTGATGTATTAAGTTGCGCCAACAAATGAGCTTAATTGGTTCCCTCAAAACTATGACTCTACTTATATGTTCATTTTTTTTTGCAAGCACGGGTAATCTGAGGTTATTGGGGTGTAATTAGTTGATGATTATATTAGTGATTAAATGTTAATCGTTTCTCGTAAAACTATTGGGTGGTTTTAGGTTGAGGAGATCATTAATAGACTTTAAATATATATTGTGGATATTTTGAGGTTTGAGGAGATCATTAATAGATTGACAAGGTCTTGTTATGGATACTGTTACTAGGTAATAATTTTGTAATGACATTCCATTTAAATTTGACTCTGTTAAGTACTAGGTTTGACCCCAGAGTCAAATATCTGTCTTATTGTAGACCTTGAGTGTTTATGAGTAAATGGGTCAGTCTGGTATCGTTTGGTTTACTAAAGCAAGCAAACTGCAAAATGAGCTTTTTAGACGACTCTGTCATCTTTCTTTTTTCTTATAATTTTTTTATGTGTTGATATTTTCTATACATGTGATGTTACGATGCTCCTTCCACTTGCATTTTGTTTTATTATAATTCGTTTGTTTATTGAAAGTAAATCATGTAAATTTTGGATTGCAGCAATTCAATGTTCTCAAGGAAAGCACCGACTTGGTGGTTGATTATTACCATGGGAGTAAAGTGGGAAATATTGACGGACAGAAGGTTGATGAATGGGATGCTGCCGCTTGGGAGCATGAAACTAGCAAAAATCAAGTGAGTTTCTTTAAATCTTGTGAAAGATTAGAAGTACACTTAAATTTTTAAAAAGCGGTTATAAATAAATGTCTGGTGTTAACATTATATTTTGTTTTATATGGTTTTCACAGGTAATGGTTATGACACCACAGATTTTGCTAGATGCATTGAGGAATGGGTTTGTCAACTTTGAGATGATATGTTTATTGATTATTGATGAGTGTCACCGTGCTAGTGGTAATCATCCTTATGTAAGCATAATGAAGGTAAGAACCATTTATCTATGGCTATTGAAATGTTGGATATATGTGACTGTAAATGAAAATATGTTGCTGAGGTTTATCTTTTTTGTGTGAAGGAATATTATCATAAACCCATCAAGAAGCCGAAGGTTTTTGGAATGACCGCATCCCCGTTGACAAAAAAAGGTTTGGTTATGAATATTTTTGTACTTCTTTTAACAAGGTATGTGTGATAAGCACGCTCTTAATCCATGATTGGCTCAGCACTTGCATCTCGCTCTGTGTCAATATGATTTGTAATACACGGATCATATATTCAGTGATGCAGGCTGAGAGCGTGAGTAGCTGTAATACACGGATCATATGTGTGATAAGCACGCTCTATCATCCATGATTGGCTCAGCACTTGCATCTCGCTCTGTGTCAACATGATTTGTAATACACGGATCATATTCAGTGATGCTGACTGAGAGCGTGAGTAGCTGTAATACACGGATCATATGTGTGATAAGCACGCTCTATCATCCATGATTGGCTCAGCACTCGCATCTCGCTCTGTGTCAATATGATTTGTAATACACGGATCATATTCAGTGATGCAGGCTGAGAGCGTGAGTAGCTGGCACAACATGGGTGGTAGAATGAGCGAGTCAGGCAACATGTCAATAAGGGTTCAGTCAACAAAAAAAGGCTGGGTTAAAAATATTTTTGCACTTCTTTTAACAAGGAATGCTTGATAAGCAGCTCTATCATCCATGATTGGGTCAGCACTTGCATCTCGCTCTGCGTCACTCAATATGATTTGTAATACACGGATCATATTCAGTGATGCAGGCTGAGAGCGTGAGTAGCCGGCACAACATGGGTGGTAGAATGAGCGAGTCAGGCAACATGTCAAAAAGGGTTCAGTCAACAAAAAAAGGTCGGGTTATAAATATTTTTGCACTTCTTTTAACAAGGAATGCTTGATAAGCAGCTCTATCATCCATGATTGGGTCAGCACTTGCATCTCGCTCTGCGTCACTCAATATGATTTGTAATACACGGATCATATTCAGTGATGCAGGCTGAGAGCGTGAGTAGCCGGCACAACATGGGTGGTAGAATGAGCGAGTCAGGCAATATGTCAAAAAGGGATCAGTCAAAGTGGGTACTTTTTAGTATGGGGCGAGTCGATCTGAAATATCTTTTGTCCAACAACTGCAGTTTTTAAGCTTATAAGAATAGTTTCAAATATGATTATAAAATTTATATTCTTCAATAAGAGTAATTTTTTAAATCAAATGATGTAGGTAGTTTAAACTGTTTGACCCGTTAGAGATAAAACATAACCTGAATCAACCCATTCGTCTTCTATATTTCTCACACATTGTTGAAGTTTAATGTTAATTAACATAGTATATGCATCTCTTTGTAACATGATTTTTTATCAGGTGTCTCTTCGGCTCAAGACTGTGAAGCACAGATAAGAATCCTTGAAAGCATCTTGGATTCACAGGTAGTAACATGCTGTTTTATAAGTCCAACTCTTGATTCAAAGTTTATGTCGAGTATGAAATTTGATGGTAAAAATGATGAATATGCAGGTTTACACCATACAGGACAGGCTAGAGCTGGAAAAGGTCACTCCATCTGACACGCTAAAATACTGTTACTATCAACCAGTAAAGTTTGACCATGAGGAGATGAAACTTAAACTGGAATCATCGCGATCAAAGGTCAATATCTGATTATTCAAAATGTTCTTTAGTAATAAACAGAATGAACTCTGAAAAATTAAATCATTTTGTTTCTTTTGTCTCACTGTTATCCTCACAGCTAGAAGTAGAACTGCTGGATATGCAAATGTCAGTGAACCGAAATTTTAAAGATACCAAGGAAAAGGTCGAGATTCTACGCAAGAGGCTATCTAATGATCATGCTGAAATTATTTATTGCATTGATGAACTAGGCTTATTGTGTGCTTATGAGGTATCCTTATTTTGCAGTTGAGTGAATTATGCATTGCATCGTGCCTATATAGAGTTGAATATTTATATCAAATATAATTTGCTGTTTTTTCAGGCTGCTAAAATTTGTCTAGCAAATGCCCCAAAAGCTGTTGAAGAGTGTGATATCTATAAAGAAAGTTGCTTAAAGTGTTCTTATTTTCTGGAGCAAGCATTATCTATAATTGGAAATTCTTTGCCTAATGGTATATTATTTCACAGCTTTTTAAAACTTTAGTATTTACTATCCTTCAATACCTGATTATCATCCTTCTTTACTTATGTAATGAATTTTTGGAATGATTATCAGGCCATGAGATTATATTCGATGCTGGATGTGATTATAAAAACTTGGTAGCAGGGGGCTATATCTCATCGAAACTATATCATCTCTTTCTTCGTTTCAAGACATTTAGGTAATTAATACATCCTTCATATTAATAGTACAACAAATGAAATTTAACACTTTTATTAATGAATTTCTGTATTTCTTTCAGGGAAGCTACAAAAGTGTCGTGCCTCATTTTTGTAGAGAGAATCATAACAGCTCAAGTTGTTGATATAATCGTGAAGAAAATTGCAGACTTGTCACATCTGGAAGTTTCATATATGACTGGTAATTCAACATCCGTTGTTTTTATATAGATATGACTGGTCAAATATCATCTACCGTTTGATCGCGTCCTGTCTTTCATCAAACACTGCGCAAAAAGACTCATTGACACATTTTCAGTCTGGAAAGTATATATATCCTCTTCCTGGAACGACAGCTTGCAGTCAATAGGACTTACACGAGTTGAGAAATCACACGCGCTAGATCTTGTCACGGGATCATCAAAATAAGTATCTGTGGGTAACGAATGAACTCAGTTGACACCCAAAAAGTCATAACACTAACTTATTCTCCAGCTTATTTTGTTTTACTTTTATTTTTAAATAATCAGTGTCAAAACTAAAAAATGATTACAGAAAACTTTATTAATTCATAGAGAATGTAACTTTCGAATAGGATGATCTGGGAAGTTTAATGCCTTCCTTATATGGTTAAATATACCCCATGGGTGATGTTCAACCCTGTTTGACTGTATACTTTAAACATTTTCTTACCCATTAGAGATCAAACGTGAGGTAAATTGACCCACTTGAATGCCTTGAAGTTTTCCACCTCTAATCTTGGATAGGCTCTCTTATGACCTTAGTCAGAGTCAGACTGACTTTTCTGGTCAAACTTATTTTTTCCAGTTTCCAAATTCAATACCCATACAAGGGTATACAAAAAACTAGAAAATTTAGTGTAGTATCTAGTGCCGCAACAAATTTTGATGCATTAAACTAGTTCTTTTATTTTATATACATGTCCTTTATTGCAAATGATCATCTATCTTGATGGTTTTTTCTAATGTGGCTCACATTAGGTGATTCTGTTATTTGCTACGGACGTTGGCGAGGAGGGGGTTGACGTGCCAAACTGTTCAACTGTGATTTGTTTCGATATCCCAAAAACGGTTCCTAGCAATGTCCAATCATGGGGATGGGCGCGTCAAAGTGGGTCCCAGTTTATCATAATGCTCGAGCGGTAGTAAAAATTAGTAAACTCTTTTTTCTTTAACACGTAAGCTTCTTGTATATGCTTATTAATCACAAAAACTATCAACAGGGGGAATGCAAAACAACGAGAACATGTTTGTGACATCATTCGGAGTGAGAAGTCTATGATGCACACTGCTAAAAAACGAGACCCTAACTCATGCGTTGTAAATCCTGCTAAAATTAAAGAAACAGAAACTTATCGTGTTGAGTCAACCGGAGCTTCTCCAGTTGAGAGAAAATTACCCTGAATAACCCATTTGTAAGTATATGGCTTAAACTCTGATGCTCTTCACTATTTTCGTTCAAAATCTAAGGGGGTGTTTGTTATCCGGGTTTTGCACTGTTGGCATAGGATGAAAGTAAAAAAAACAGTTTGGTTAGAGGGAGTAACTTTTGGATTTGGTTCTCAGACCCATGAATGGTACTTTTGTCAAAACCCACCGAATATATCTCTTTCTTTTTCTTCTTTTGTGGGCCCAATGTCTATAACAACCACAATTTATTCTTTAATTAGTTAAAAATAAAAATAAATTAAATTTCAAATCACAAACCAATTACAAAACAAACAAGTTTTTAACATCACAACTTTTATCTACTCTTTTTTTCTTTCAACCAAAAACCAAATCCTAATCCTAATCCTAAACCTATCAACAAACCAAACGGGCCCTAACATAAATTACTTGCTCTGTAGGTTCTACACAGCGAGACCAGATTTTAAAATTTCAATGGTGGAAGATGAATTCCAGTGTGACATGACTTTACCTCCAAATGCTGAGTTTCAAACTATATCTGGTCCACTCAGTAAGTCATCACATCTTTCAAAGCAGCTTGTATGTTTGGTTGCTTGTAAAAAGTTGCACCAAACGGGTGCTCTCAGTGACCATCTACTCCCTCATAATGAAGATCCTTCAGAGGTTAAATCTTCTAAAATTAAAGAAGCACCATACGGTGCAGGTAGGGCACGCTAACTGAAATCAGTGTTTTCTTTTTCAAAAAAATTGATACGAACAGGTTACGATCTTGAGGTATAAAAGATAAATAAGAACAAAGACAAGAAAATAAAGATAGATGATCAACTTTCTTGAGGCCGATCTCTCTCCCAATAACGCTATCAGATCACTAATCCATTGATAATGAACAACGTCCTCCAAATTACAGATCTAAATAATAATAATATGTATAAGAAAATATCCTAATGATCAGGGTTGTATAAAAAATAAATTACTTATTATGTTGTTTGTTATTATAGGCACTACAAAGAGGAAGGAGTTGCATGGGACCACACCAATTCGTGCAATATCGGGTACTTGGGGCGAAAAGCTTGATGATGGCGTCCAATATTATGCATATAAAATGAGCTTCAAATGTAGCATTGCTGAGGTCAAATATTCAAGTTTTGTTTTTTTGCTTGAATCAAAGCTTGATGATGACGTGGCCAATTTCGAACTGGATTTATATTTGGTGTCAAAGTCTGTAAAATGCAAGGTTTCTTCATGTGCAGAAGTACATCTCGATGCAAAACAGGTTTGACCAAAACTTCGCAAACTAATCTTCTGGTTAATACTCACTTCAAAGTTTTAACATTGTGTTCTATACTAAAATAGGTAGCAAAAGCCAAATGCTTCCAAGAGTTGTTCTTTAATGCAATATTTGGGAAGTTATATATTGGTTCTAAACAATCAAAAGAACCACGGCAATTTTTACCGGAAGCTGGCCAAAAGTTGTGGAACCCCGCATACATGTTCTTGCTCTTGCCACTCGAACCACTCGAACCATTTCAAATCTATTGGAAAGAGATCGATTCTTGTGCATCTGCGTTTGAGTTCATCAAGAAAAATCCACTTTTAACGGGCGATAAACAAAGTACGGATACAGTCATGACTGATTCGGATAGCACAAATATCGTTCACTTTGCAAATAGATCACTTCATGAAGATGAGGTTAAGGAAGTTGTAGTTTTGGCAATTCATACAGGGAAACAATACTCTGTTTGTGAGCTTCTTAAGGATGAAACTGCTGATAGCCCTTTTGATGGAGATGCTAAACGATACTCATCTTTCACCGACTATTTTAAAAAGAAGTATGAAATTGATCTAAAGTACCCTGGGAAAAACTTGGTTAAATTAAAGCAAAGCCATAGGGCACATAACCTTCTTGTGGACTTCAATGGTGAAGGTTCGTTATAACTTGTTCTTTTTTTGGTTTTTCTCTTATAACAAAGCGAGGAGTAAATTACATGAATGGTCCGTATATAGTTTTGGCACGTGGACCATTTATGTAATTTATACTAACTCGAGTTTTCTTGATTGCTGATTGTTTACTTTTTTTGAATGTAGACGGTATTTTACATGGGAAGAAGATAAAGGCTGATAGTTCTAAGGTGAATACTGATAGAGAGAGATATTATGCACGTATACCACCGGAACTTTTAGTTGTTATCGATGCACGAATAGATGTTGTGAAATCAATCTATTTGCTACCGTCATTAATGCACCGAATGGAGTCCTTAATGTTGGCTAGCCAGCTTCGCGCGGAGATCAATGGCCACTCTACTGACTTTCACATCTCGAGCTTAATGGTCTGTAATTAATTTTCTTTCTAGACCAGTAGTCCTGCTTTGTGAGTTGCACCTCAGACCTCAACTTATTAATATTGTGATATGTTGCATTTCTTAGGTTTTGGAAGCTATCACAACTCTCCGATGCAACGAAAGTTTTTCAATGGAGCGATTGGAGTTGCTTGGTGATTCTGTGCTGAAGTATGTAGTAAGTTGCTGTCTTTATCTTGAATATTCAAAGAAACAGGAAGGACAGCTGTCTTCTCGCCGATCATGGCAAGTTTGTAACTCCACCTTGTACGATTTGGGAATCAAATGCGGGATACAGGTATGTTGTGAACGTTGTATTATATGCTTCTTTAGCTGTACACATTATGGATTTGGTGCAAGTGTGGCAGAATGGGCTGGTGTTGGGTCAAAACAAGTATTTCTGGGTCAGGTTGACCCGTAGCACTTTTTATCCAAAAAAATACATTTTCTATATAGGTTAATGTGCCAAAAATATATTATCAATATAATATTATGAATAAATGATAAACGAATACGTTAGAATTATACACAGGTAACTTTCCATCTTCTAAAACCAACGTAACCTGTTTCGACCCATTGTGTAAGTAGACGGGTCAGAATTGCCACTGATGAACCTTTAAATAATTTAATGGAATTTTTATACAGGGTTATATAAGAGACTGTGCATTTGATCCAACAAGATGGACGGCGCCAGGTCAGCTTCCATTAAGACCGACTCCTTGTGACCATGATATTGACACTCTACAAGTCCCGATTGACAACAGATACCAAAGTGAAGACCCAACAATCATGATTGGGAAGTTCTGCGATTTGGGCCACAGATGGTTGGGTTCTAAGACAATTTCAGACTGTGTCGAGGCCCTTGTCGGTGCTTATTACGTGGACGGTGGGTTGACTGGGGCTATTCACTGTATGAATTGGTTAGGTATAAGTTGTGAACTTAATCCATCACGCATCACTGAAGCCATTAAAATTGCGTCCCTTTATACATACACTCCAAGAAAAGATGTCCTTCAGACTATAGAAGAAAAGCTTGGGTATGAATTTGGGGAGAAGGGTTTACTGGTGGAAGCTATCACACATGCTTCTTGTCAAGACCAAGGAGTTGGATACTGTTATCAGGTATTTTATTAGTTCATTCTTAATAATACATCATGTAAAAAGTTGCAAAATGAGCGGGTTGGGTAACGGGTCAAGTGGGTAATTTTTTTATACCAGTTTGGTCAAAATGCGTTATTTTTATACGTGTCAGGTCAAATTGTATACTTTTTATGCAGGTCGCGTCAAATGGGCTCATTTTATATGGGTTGAGTCAGGTTGACCATGAACTTTTTTTGTTCAAACTGCTCTATATCTTTTTCATAACAATTAGTATGTAAAATAAAATTACAAATATTATACGACTCGTGTATCTTAATCGTATACGTTTTTTTTCTTTTCTTACAGAGATTAGAATTTCTTGGTGACTCGGTATTGGATCTACTTATTACTTGGTATCTATACAAAAAGCACGGTAATATTGATCCCGGGGAATTGACGGACTTACGTTCAGCATCAGTTAATAATGAAAACTTTGCATATGCTGCTGTGAGACGGGGCCTTCATCATCACCTCCAGTATCGCTCGGGATATCTTGAAAGTCAAATTGATGAGTATGTCAAGTTTGTAGCCACCTCATCCACGGATACAAACTCACTGGCTACCAAGAAAAGCCCAAAGGTATGCTGGCGTTTGATGATGTTTTATACTTTATGTCAGACAAGTTGGCATAGTTGGTCAAGACAGTTAGACGGGTAGTGTTTTGTACGGATCAAAGTTCCATATACAATTTTTACATATATTTCCATTTTTTTATGTTATCTTTATAAATAGTTTAATTCATTAAATATGGTTATAGAAACTGTATCATTGCAAAAGTTGTCTAATATGTTCATTAAAACGATTTTGAAGGCTGTATGCATCAGATTACTGCTTGGGCAACTTTCATTCTATTTGACGCCTTCAAGTTTCTGCTGATCTTTCTTAAATTTGCTAACCCAAATCGATATCTATTATAATCTGGTCATATTACCCTTTTAAGAACTAATAATTCCTCAATTTCAATAGAGGATATTATTTCAACACGGATGAAACATAGAACAATATTATATTTTCAAAATGTTCGGATTTGTGCAGCTTTATTTATTTATATCTTTTGTGTTGTAGGCACTTGGTGATCTAGTTGAGAGTATCGCTGGTGCAATGTTAGTTGATACAAAACTCAATCTTGATGAAGTATGGAGGGTATTTGAGCCGTTATTATCACCGATAGTAACACCCAATAAGCTGGAGCTACCACCTTTACGTGAATTGATGGAACTGTGTGACTCATTGGGTTATTTTATTAAAGATGAATGTAGAAACAATGGTGATCTTTTTGAAGCCGTGTTAAGGTTGCAGCTCAAAGATGTTTTATTGGTTGGTAAGAGCACGGGTGCAACCAGGAAAATTGCAAGGGGTCAAGCCGCTGTTCGGTTGTTAAAAGACCTTGAGGTTTGGGTTAATTTCTAGTATATATTACACCTGCTCGTTCTGGTTAGTCATAAGTTATCCAAATGGGTTCGGGTCAATGAGTCTTTTTTGTATGTGTTAAGTTTGGTTAAAAACACCCTTTGTCAAAATTTTAATGAATAAATGGTGTTTCAATTATGATTACAATAAGAATATTTTGTCAATAAGAAGTTTAACTTGTTCAATGAAAATGAATTAGGATGTTTTATGAATTAAAAGTACACTTTATGCGGTTTTTGACTTTTTCCGATGATTTTTTTTTACTTTTTTGACAAGTTTAAGATTAAAGATAATTCCAAATCGACTTATAAGAAAATGAGCAAGATTTGTCACCTGAGTCACAAGCATCATTAATTAGATGTTTATGTTTTCTTTGACATGTTGATGTTGCTTCGTCTGACAGAAAAGAGGAATTACAAGGAAGAACCAAGGTCAAGATGGTGATGCAAAGACAACTCTCTCGAATCCTGAGCCAGCTGCAGAGACCTCTATTTCTAAGGAATGTCTAATGGAGGAAGAATCTGAGGTTGAAGTACCAGGTAATTATCATTATAATTTAATCATTATCATAACGATACTTGCACAGCATCTTCTAAAATTGATTTGTTTGTTTAAATGGCAGTCCTTAAGTCAATCCCCATGAAAAAAGGAGGACCAAGATCTTCACTGTATGAGCTGTGCAAGAAAATGCAATGGCCAATGCCTACATTCACGCCATCAGAGCGCAAATCAAAGTAAGCATATATCTTATTATGAGTTGAATTATTTTGTTGTTTGAGTTAAGAATATATAAAGTTAAGGAATAATCATCCGTGATCTTTTTGATAATTACAACTTCTTTCAATAAAACTTTGCCTTTCCTTCTAACTTATATAGGCCGTCCCATTCACATGTGTTTCTCAAGCCTGGTTATTCTTCCAAATTCATATTACACACATTTCCAAATAATCCAGTTGCTCCATAACATCGACATTACTAGTTATTACACTATTTGATTTCTTATAACATGTTTGATTTTTCAGTTTTCATGCGATTTTGGTTTCAGTTATTTAAGGTTTTTATTTGGGTCCTTGTTTAATTAGATTTTTATATGGATCAGTTTTTATTAATAGTTGGCTTTGCTTATGTTTGTGTTCTTGGAACTTGTGATTTTAAAAAGGGGGGAGGACTAGAAAATTGTAGGAGATTAAGCAAAGATTCTGGCATCGTGAAAAACTAGGTAAAGTTGAAATAAGGAATGAAACATAGAGGCTATAAAATTACCATAACACCCCTCGCCGCACACATCTTATGTACTACTTGCAGTACCAATTATTTCCGCCCCTAAAGTTAATCATGATTTTGCAGAAAACTCTTGGAATTTGGTGAAGGCGAGGACAAAAGAACAGCCTTCAATAGCTTTGAGGCTCAGATCAGTTTGACTATTCCCGGTTATGGTGATATTGAACTCAAGGGTGATAAGCGAGCAGATAAAAAGAGTTCGTATGACTCTGCTGCACTTCTCATGCTTTATGAGCTTCAAAGACTCGGAAAGCTCAAGATCGGGGAGGAAGAAGTGAAGTAGTCATCTAATTTATCAGTATGTTCAAGTGAGTATAATTCCAAAAACATCATTAGCCTCTATATCGAATGGGCTTTTATTTTTCTGGCAAACGTTATGCTACTGTTAAAAAGCTCGTTACATTATATATTAAAAGCTGTAAAATCTATAGGATTTTTGGTCAATGATGTTATATTGTTCATTGACTATGCTCGAGTCAACAATTCGTACATGTTCTTAAGGTTGTTACCAGGTACCTGCTTGAGCATTTTAAAGATTCTTTGACTCCCTAAGAAGTCAATACGTTTGACTTCTACAAAACCACGCTCTGCAGCTTCTTTGCTCGAGTATATTGATCGAAGTCTGTCTGCATGCCTCGAATCCGTATGGATTGCCAACTCTATCTCGGATGTTGACATGTTCTCCTGAACATACAATAAACACAAAAATGTCAATTGATACTCGATTAATTGTCTTTATGTGATTTCTCGTTAATACGTGTTCACACGACCAAGATAATTTGTTTTTACCTGATAAAATGAGTAGATGTGATCTAACATTAGTGAACAAGTGAACCCTGTATTGCTGAAAAATGTCCTTGAAGTATGGCTCATTTCACCGAAACGGTCTACTGGAAATAGTACTGTAATGAAGTGGTTCCCGTAAACCAGCTCGCTCCTTTCCCTACATGAACATGTACAAGAAAAATCAAAATATAGGTTCAGAGTCGAGATAGGAATAGGCGTGGACCTATGGGTCTGGCTCGGGGTCAATCCGACTCAAAAGCACTAATATGTAAATAAACACAAGGCGGAAGATAACATAATGTGAAAAGTAACCTTTCAGAGAGTGGCCTCAAGAAATTCACAAAACAATCATCTGGTTCCTTCATACTTTCATTTGCATCATTTAAACTAAAGGAGTCCATACATACAGACGCGGTTGATGGTGGCTCGGACATATTCCAGTTGATTGAATCAAGAAGGATGCTTCGAGCTAATGGTTTTATCGGTGTTTGAGACGCCTATAACCACAATCCAACCTCAAGTTTCATTATGCTCGAGTCTAATGAATTCGCCACAAAGCAGTAAGGTAAAGGTAAATTGTTATTACCTCCATATTATGAACTCGTCGATTCCTGACCCCTTTCTTTGCAAGGATCACAATGCTTTGGTTATCTTTGTGGTTTGATGTTATGCTATACTTTTGTTTATCTCGAGACACATTGACGATGCCACTAACCTAGAATATGTCAAAGAATGAAAAATATCACGAAGAAAGTTAACAATGGAAATTGACCCACATATCCTTGTCGATATTTGACTGGAAGTTCAAAATCATTATCTGAATAGGATCATTTACACGATTTAATCTAGTAGACTGCACTCTCGACTAATGATGTGGCTGGACTAAATTAACATGATGTGTGTTAAAACATCAAGACCGTAAAACAAAGGAACATACCTTTTGGTCATTGTCACATGGTAGATTGTGGAGCACTTTTCCTACATGGCGTGCCAAGTCAGCAGACAAATGGACGAGCTTTTGCGACCTTATCTCCTTCATAGTCTTCAGAACCCATTCAGGCTGAGGTATCATCAGTTACTAATTAGTAAAACATAAACTTACAACAACAATCACTCAGGATCCTACATTGACTACACTAAACTTACTGTAACAAGATTATTGGAGTGACCAAGATATTTTTGCACGGAAGAATCTTCACACACCACATGGGTTGCGTCATGACCAACTAACCATCGGTTCACTAGCATAGCACCTTCTTCTAGAACAGCCTCAACAACCTATGTACTCATGGATTATTAGCAGTTAAACTAATTTGTAATATAGTACAAAATGACTGTCTACGGATAAATACCTTGTTCCGCATCTCAGCGGAAACATCTTGGTCAACGTAAAAAGTTTGTCCTGAAAAAATCCCTTTTCTTCTTTTTTGGTCCTCTAATAAATGTAATCTTGATCTTGGTATCAAGTGCGTTTGTTTAACATTTTCAAGTATAGCAACAGGAATGCAGGAGTTCCTGTCACCGATCCTGTTTAGATCATCCTTCGCCATATAATTTTCTTCAATACTCTTAACTCCGTATAAAGATTCGTTCAGTCTTACTAAATACACGCCAAAAGAACATTATTAGTTCAAACAACACAGAAAAATTTGAGTAGTAGATAAAGAAGTATTAAAGTGGTTTATTTTTTACCATTTCTTCTTACACTATCGACAAACCATCCTAGTGTAACGATAAAGAGACAGTCGTTGGCTTTGTGCTTCAATATATAATCAGATTTACGTTCATGGAAGCTGTAGATACGCGTTAAGTTTTGACATAAAGTGATTCGGGTCCACACGATAATTCGTTTTGTTAATGTTATAACATAAATTTGACAAATAGTTATTTAAGTAATCTTGATGACAATGATCTATGCAAAATGCCAAAATCTATCTGAGATTACAACATAAATATCAAATATTTAAGATGGAAAAGGATATCTGAACTACCAAATGTGTACACTGAAGATGCAAATGAGGACTATATTGACCACCCAATCTCTCAGTTGCATCCATCACTTGTTTTCTTGCTTCTGCAAGTCAACATCAAGATAGAAATTACAATATATAAACAGTCAAAGATTTGGCCAGCAAGACTTTTTCTTAATGACATGTAAAACAAGTAGATGAAACCAACCACAAGAGTTTGGTTGATGCAATTAAATTAGCATTGAATCCACTTCATGACACAGGAATGAAAAATAAAAATAAGTCCAAAACCAACATGTCAAAATCTACCTCATTTTGGATTTTGTAGGAAAACAGATGCGCTCTATGGTTTAGGTTAAGTGTTTTTGTACATAATTAGCGCGGAAAAGGGATAATGTTGGATTATATGAAAATTTTGCAAATTCTAAAGTTCTAAAAATAGAGTATGAACAGAATCATGTTAAAGTGAGTTTGAAATATGACTTTTATGATTGCAAAGGCGAATGCTGATGGAACAAAGTAAGATCCAAATATGCATGCCTTACTCATACATATTCTACACGATGAAACAAAAGAAACAAAATGATTTCTAAGAAGCACAGAAAAAACAAAAAACATGTTCAAAATGAGCACTTTTTCTACTGTTATAACTATGATTTACAGAACTTGAATTTAGAGTTCTCCGGTTCTCAAAAAGTTCATGGGCCGTTCTTAAAAAAAATAAGAAAACTTTCCTGCAACTAAACATAGTGTTAAAGCCATAAAATTGTTTGACTATGAGCCCCAAAATTTCCAACTTTAAAGCTCACAAATTGTTTGACTATGAGTCAAAATGTTCAAACATAAGTCATTTTAATAATAGCAAGATCAATATGATCACATAGACAGCATACAAATAAACATCACCATAAAACCAAGTAACATACAAATGCAATAACAAATCATATGCATTAAGCTAAAAGAAATTAAGATTTCATCAACACATGATTAAAAAATGATTGAATCACCTTTAGATAAACCAGTAACACAAATAACAAGACCAGAAAATGGACCATTTAACGTTGAATGGCGTGGCGGTTGAAGATCTTTTAAAGAATCTGTACCCAATGTGCAAGCCATATCTGCATACATCTTTGAACAACCTTTGCTAGTAATCACCTCCATTCTACTACTCCCCACCATCTGAATTTAAGCCTTAAATTTATATCACAAAACAAATAAAATGAAATTCTAAAAAAGGAAAGTTTTTATACGATTTCAACTCACAACTTTCTGAATTTAAAATTTTAACAAAAAAAACTGAAACTGGTGATCAAAATTTTTGCATGGGATTTTAAGTTCACACAAAATACAACATGGGTTTATGATAAAGCTTCAAATTTGATCACAAAACAAATAAATCGAATTTTAAGAAAGAATAGAGAAAGGAGAACTTTTGGTATAGTATATTACCTTAAAAAACAGAGAGAATGAAGAATGAAATGTTCTATTGGAATGATGAAAAAGATGGTGTATAAAAAGGATGAATTTATATGTACTAAAGATGATATTCAAGATTATTTGCATAAGAAAGTGATAGTGAGCATGGGTTGGTAATGCTTTATAATACTCTTATGATGGTGTTGGTTCAAGAAAAGGTGAATTTGGGTGGCATTAGAAGTGACTAGTGAGGGAAAAAGGGATGTTATAGGTTCTTTTTATGATCATGCTATTCTTCTTCTTTTATTTCATCAATTTAAGTGATCATTATGTTAGGAATAATATTACAACAATTTTAAAGATTATAATAAACATGATTGAGGCCTGCAAATCGCAGTGTCTTAAAACAGAATTTCGTCTGTACAACGTCTGTTTTGAAGATACAATAATCAATTCAAGAAAAACTTGAATCTGTCGAAGCTAATAAAGCTTCATGATGGATTTGGAGAGTATTTTGTGTGTGTTTGATGATCAAAACACTGGAATGATGGCACTATATATAGGGAGACTCGTGACTCTTCAAACAGTCACATTGTTTCACGAAAAGATGCTATTAGCGACGACTTAGCGACTAGAAAATTCGTCACTAACTGATACAACTTCAAACAGTCGCGATGGATCACTCAAAAACACCTTTTCAACAAATATAACTGCCACCATTGCGATTAGGCGCGTCTTTACAATGTAAGGCTCATTAGCAACGATTTGCAACAGATTTACTGTCGCTAATATCCATTATGTTCCAACAATACCCCACATTTTCTATTCAAACACCAATAATACCCCACATTTGAATAGAAAATAAGATAATTTAAAGTTACTTATTATTCTATTTCCATTAAATGTAATATGACATGCATCAGATTAGGTGTCTTTTACTTGAACCTATCATAGTGAGTACTTATCGGATCTACTTTATGGGTAGTGAACATGAGTCTTGAACTAGCCACGTTGTATAGTAAATCGAGATAATGAGTATCACACATATCATATTTATGCAATTAAAGTTTCTTACCATTGTGTTCATTTCGGTCGTGAACATATCCTTATTCATGAGAATTTTAGAGAACTTAGCCATCTGGTTCCCAAAGATGCGACCATACATCAATCTCGTATAAGTAATACCAATCAAGAACATTCCGTAGTATTCCGCTGTAAAAGCCATTAGCATTATTAAGAACTAAAATTCAGCCCTTAATCATCAACGGATAAACACATAAAAATTCATCTTAGAAATGGGCAAACAATGTGTTAGTACTTTTTGAGCTTTATTCAACTAGTTTTCCTATTGAACCTATACTATGGGATCTCTAATTTTGCTAGGCTAGGTTTTCGCCGAGTAGTCACTCATTGTGTTGACTTTAAGCCCATACCCTCGATGTAAATATGACTTGTTCTCTATAAATGCCTTTTTTCAAAGGATCAACTATATTTTCCTTGACTTTACGTAGTCGATGGAAATGATTCCAGTTCTTAACAAGTCCTTTATCGTATTATGGTGACGTCTTATATGTCTTGACTTGCCGTTATAGATGTGATTCTTTGCTCTAGTAAGAGCAACCATACTATCACAATTTATACACACATCAGTCACAAGTTTTCGCCACAAAAAAATACCCTTTAGAAAGCTTCTAATCCATTCAGCTTCTTCAACGGCTTTGTCTAAAGCTACAAATTCTGCTTCCATAGTTGATCTAGTATTTACAGCCTGTTTAGATAATTTCCATGATACAATTGCCCCTCCAAGTGTAAATACATAGCCACTTGTGGACTTGCCTTCATTATGGTTGGAAATCCAATTGGCATCAAAAAATCCTTCTAACACAAAAGGATATTTAGTGTAATGTAACCCATAAGCCATTGTATGCTTAAGATATTGAAGCACCCTAGTTAGGGCATCCCAATGATCTCTACCAGGGTTGTGTGAGTATTGACTAAGTCGACTTACACTATATACCAAATATGGTCGTGTATAATTCATTGTATACATCAAGCTTCCTAGAACTTGTGTATATTGTAACTGAGATACACTTTGTCCTTTGTTCTTCTTTAGTTGAACCTTAGGATCAAAGGGAGTTACAACTGGTCTATCATCATAGTGCCCAAATTTCTTAAGGGTCTTCTCAATGTAATGAGATTGGGTAAGGATGTATCCATTAGAATTCTTTTGAATTCTAATACCAAGAATGACATCAACTTTTCCTATGTCTTTCATTTCAAATAAAGAATGAAGCATTTTCTTAGTTTGGTTAATTGCATCCATATTTGTTCTCACAATCAGCATATCATCCACATATAAACAAATAATGGCAAATGAATTTTTGTATTTATGAGTCCCTCTTAGGAATAGATCTTTGCAGCCTATTAAGGATGATAGCCAAAATGTATAAATACAACTGACTATGTAGAAACACTGATTATGAATAGATTGTGAGTCCCTCTCAGGAATAGATCTTTGCAGCCTATTAAGGATGATAGCCAAAATGTATAAATACAACTGACTATGTAGAAACATCTAAGATAGATTGTGAGTCCCTCTCAGGAATAGATCTTTGCAGCCTATTAAGGGTGATAGCCAAAATGTATAAATACAACTGACTATGTAGAAACACTGATTATGAATACTATGTGTTAATGCGGAATCTTAACACAAGTACTAAGAAAAACAATGAATAAATAATAACTTCTATTAATCTGCTTTGAACGATTACAGATTACTAACTATTATTTTACTATGAGATATCTTGAGGTCGTCTATCTTTAACTATGCCAAGAGGGATCCTTTTATAGACTAAGGATAAACCCTAACAGGCTTACAAAACGCGTACTTATCTTTTCCTAAAATATCTCATACATATCTCTTAAACGGTACTAACTATTTTCTAACTAACGGTACTAACTAACTGATCAGTACTTAACACTTTGTACTGTCAGTACTAACTATAACTAACGGTACTAACTATTTGTACTATCGGTACTAAGTTAGGAAAACATAAATCCTAACAATCCTCCCTTAAACATGAATGTTGAACTCTTTTACCTTCATGTTTCTTCAAATTTATCTTCTTTAAGCTCTTAGAGGATGTATCCAAACACTCTTATCATTTCTTGATCTTGTAAACTTTATCCTTCTTCAACAGCAACTTTGTCTTCTCAGCAACACATCAACATCTTTTCAGCAACAATCCAACTAAGTTGGCTTTGTAGTTTTTGACAAACTACCAGCCATTAACGGATTTGATGTTCCTTTACCAGTAGCCGTTTGCTCTGGGATAGCCAATTCTGCATTGTAAACAACAAGGTGAATTGAGAACCTTATAGTTTTGAGTAAACTATCAACTAACAATAGATTTGATTTGTCTTTACCAAAATCCGTTTGCTTTTGGACTAGTTAATGCTTTATTGTCATAACATGGTGCATTGATAACCATAGTATTGTCTTCTTCGGATTCCAACTTTAATTTCAGCATTTTCAATAGTACTTTCTTTCTCAAAGGATACTTTTTCTCAACAAGCATGTGAATGACTAATCCTGTCTCAGTTATTAAAGTATGTACCCCTGAAGAACCATGTAACTTCTAACTTACTACATTCCAATCCTGCTGTAAGCTCCAAAACTCATCTTGATCACTTGGATTAAACATTATCATTAAATCTCCCCAAAGTACTCTGTCAAAACCTTTAGGTATCTCATCTTGGTATCTGTCCATCACAAGTTGATATACAGCATTTAAATCCTCTCTATCAAATATTGAAAGTACTCTCATCAGGGTACTAAAGTATCTCCTTTGTCCATTGCTTCTGATCACCACATTTAGATTAATCTCTTCTAATCCTTTAGTTTCAACAAACTATGGTTTAGTTCCAAGATACGATGTTTTCCATTCTATGATAGGATACTTCTTGTCAAGTACTTCATAATCCACCTCCTTGTCCTTATCTGAAGCTATTGTTAAGCATAATCTCAGCTCATCATTCTCTTTCTCATCATCCTCAGAAGTATCTTGTTTGAATCTTCTTTTCCTTGAACCTTTAGGTATCTCATCTTGAAATCTGTCCATTACCAGTTGATACACAGCATTCAAATCTTCTCTATCAAATATGGACAATACCCTCATCAAAGTGCTAAAATATCTCTTTTGTCCATTGCTTCTAATCACCACATTTTGATTAATTTCTTCTAAATGTTCAGCTTTATCAGCCTGTGGTTTAGTTCCAAGACACTTTGTTTTCCATTCTTTGATAGGATATTTCCTGTCAAGTATTTCATAATCCACTTCCTTTTTCTCATCTGGAGCTATAGTTAAGTGTAATCTCAGCTCATCATTCTCTTTGTCACTATCATCTTCAGAAGTGTTTTGAATGTATCTTCTTTTCCTTGACTTTATCTTTTTCCTAGTACCAAATTTTCTCTTTCTCTTACTTTCTTCTTCTTTACTCTTCTCTTGAACTTCTGCTTTACTCTCCTTCTTGACTTCTTCTTTACTTTCCTCCTTGATCATTTCATCCTTGGAAGAATCAACTCCTTTCTCATTCATCCTTTGGATCAGTCTTTCATCTTCAGCAGACCCAATAGAGATAAAATCTTCATCTGACCTCTTAATTTTCTCATACAGAGCTTGTACTTCCTCAAACTTTTTGATTTTCAATTCAGCATGCTTGAAGTTTCCTACATGCTTCAAGTAGGTCATCATTTGATTTCTCAGTTGATTCTTGGTTAGTGGTCTATTCCTGTTGCTTCTGATCTTGTTGAGCAAGGGAATCTTCTTTGGCGCAAATTGTGTCATGACAGGAACTTTGCTCTTTCTATCTATTGTTAAATTTCTCTCTTTCCTTGGTTCTTGAAGCGTCCTCAGCAAGAAGTCTATCTGACTCAATCATTGCACTTTATATCATCAAATTTCTTATGAGTGCTTTCTATTGCAGCTTTTTCTGCAGTATTCTGGTTCGTTTCCTCTTTACCTTCCCATCTCTTCTTGTATTTTCCAGCCATCTCTTCTTCTTTTACAATAGGCTGTTTAAACTCTTCTCAGCATTCCAGCGTACATACATCAGATTCACTGTTCTCCTTCAGATTCAACCGCTTCTTTATTTCTTCTTCCTTTGTCTTTTGGATCATCTTAGCTTTAATGTCAGAAGTGTCTTGTTAAGGCTAGGTTAGGTATGTCAGTTTCTTCAATATCCTTCAACTCTACACCTTTCTCCTTTTCTCTAGAAACTGCTTTGGCTTGACTCGTGTTGAGAAGAACCTTAGCTATGGTTTCATCATCTCCAAATATTGTAGAAGTAGGTATTTGAGTGAGTTGAGTAGCACTTCCTTCTTCAGTACCTTTTCTTTTCCCATCAGTACTTTCAATTTGCTCTTCAGTACCTTCAATTTGTTCATCGGTACCTTCAACTTGCCTATCAGTACTAACTTTGGATCCGTCAGTACTAACCATTGGTCTATCAGTACTAACTTTCTCCTTGTCAGTACTAACTTTATCCTTGTCAGTACTAAGTACATCTTCAGTACTAAGTACATTCTCCTCAATCTCCTTGTCTTCATCCACTATATCATTGTACCTCCCTTTATCTGAGCATTCTCTGTGTCCCAGTTTGATCATACTGTATCTTAGGAATCTCATCAAATAGAGGATCTCTTTGAAATGATGATGCACTTTAGCAACTTCCTCCCTTGGTTGGATACAGACTCTTTGTGCACCCTTTGTTTCTTAGGGAAGCTCTTTCTTGTCAATCTTTGCTTCAAGGAGACACTTTTCAGCCATGCTCTATGGTGGTGGATGACAGGTTTAGCTTGTTTCTTGAGCTTCTTGATCTGAGCCTTCAAGTGTTGTATTTCCTTGGCTTGATCTGTAACCTGTGCACATAAAGAGAGACAAAGATCATAGACACTTTGGAGTGTCATTTCACCCTCATTCCCTGAAAGGGATTTATCACTGGATGAATGACCTCCAAGATTCCCACCAGAAGTTTCTGGAATAGGATCAGGAATGATAGGAGAGGGTGAAGGTCTTGGGGATGGGTCAGTCTGCTGCTCAAGAGGTAGGTTGTGCTTCAGATGGTCTTTCTGAAGATGGCACCTCAATCTCCTGAGTTGGTTGTTCCAACATAGTAGTAAACAGAGGGGTGACTTTCCCTGAGAAATGTTTACCCTTCTTAACCATGAAAGAAAAAACTTTACTAGTTAAAGTATTTACAGGAAAATGATCTAAAGGTACAGGTACATTAGCTAGTTGTTTATCTAAAAAGATAGAAATAAAACGTGGGTACATTACAAACTTCTTCTTAGCATCAAATGTCTAAGCATTAACCATCAAGAAAAATTAATTTTAGAAAAATTATATTCATGGTTTGATGTTAAGCAGATGAAAGCAAGTTGCAATGTGTAGGGAATTTGATCCCAAGAGGTGCTTTTTGAACTAAGACAATGATTTATTGTATGAAATAAAAACCTCCATTGGGGTGAAAACAAAGCCTTATTAAATGTTTAACACTGTTAAATCCCCATAAGACCCATAAGCTGTATAGCATCAAATATAGCCTGATTATGGTAATGAGTCTTTCCACTAGCATCATCAAAAAGAAGATCACTTACTTATTGATGCCTCAGAGATTGACCACAGATGGCCAGACTACTTTGGCAGGAATATGCCTAAACATTGTTGATTATTTTTGAACTAAGCAGACGTCAAATGTTCACAAATGTAGTAGATATAACAGGACTTACAGTAAGAGCATGCAGCTTATTGATAAGCTCTTACAGAGCTTATTAGTGGATTTCAGTCCTAAGTGTTTTTGTTAAAATTGTTCACCTAAGCTTATTTTATAACTTTGCTTCTTTAAGTTCTTGCTGAAAAGCACTTTTAAATTTCATCTTATTTTTAAGCCTAAAAAGGACTTCTTTTGAAATCGGGCTAGACTCTCAGGGTAGGTAGTGTAACTTTTCAATTTCAGTCGTTTTTCTGTTAGTCCTTTCGTTAGTTAGTTAGTTTCCCAGTTAGTCCTTTAGGTCTTTGCACCATTAGTCCTTAGTTAAGTATTTTAATCAAGTTTATTAGTTTAAATTAGTAATTAGGTTTAGATTTTAATTAGTTTAATTAAGATTTATTATAAAGATAAAAATTAGGGCTTTTAATTTTTATTAATTTCTGCACATTTTCTTTATTTAGTGTAATTTTTATAAAATTTTTAGGATTTAATTTTTAATAGTTTTATTATTTTTATAGTTTTTAAGTAGTTTAAATTTTAGAAAAATCATATCTTTTAATCTAAAAAGCCAAAAATAGTTTTTCTTTTTCCTAAAATTTTCTTTTATCCTATCTTAGGTTTAGAATTTTAGTTTACATTTTTAGGGGTTAATTTTAGTTTATTTACTTATTAGTCGCGTTTTATTATTTTACCGTATTTGTTTAATTGTTTAAATTGCTTTTATTTAGTAGATATAGATTATCAAAAATATCTTTGCTTTATTCAAATCAGAATCCAAGCTTAAACGAGGTTTCAATTTCACTAGTCGTTGGGGAAACGACCCGGGTGATCATACTTGCCCGGTTAAATATACGTATTATATATTATATTATATATATTTTTGAGAGTGAATTTTATCAAGGGTAACTTGGTAATTTTCTTAAATACTCTTCTAAAGTATAATATTTTATATATATTTTACGTGTGTTAAAACTGCTACCAAGTTTTTGGCGCCGTTGCCGGGGACTAGTGTCAAGATTCCTTCGTTTTGAGTTTGTTGATTTGGTTTGAAGATCCTTTCGACTTAGAAAGTTTCATTTTTGTTTTATAATTCAAAAATCCAAAAAAATCATAAAATATAAAAAGTAAAAAAATATTTTCATTTTCTTTTTAGTATAAGTAAAAGATAAAAAAAAATAGAAAAAAAAAAATCTTCCTTATAAATTTTTTTTTCCTTTTTAATTAAAGAAATAAAAATCACCAATTGGTAAAAATACCAAAATATAACATTCTCAACGGAGGTGTTATCATTTCAATTTCCGGTGAACTTGTTGGTTCCCAAATCGAACTAAAGATTTAACACTTGCCATTTGTGTCTCTACGAAGTACGGCTCACCTTGAAAAGCAATTTTCAAGAGCTACCGTGAAGTAGTTGATTAATTGGTTTAAGTCTCTTTCATGTAACCGTTAAAATTCATTGTTAAAAAAAATTAAAAAAAATCAACCGAATGTTCAAATTTGGCAACCAACCTTCCAATTTGGCAAGTCAAATGAGACCACCAGGTTTCAATCAACCGAATGTTCAAAATAACCAAACCCGATACCAAGGAAACAATTTCAATTCAAATCAAAACCGTGGAACAAATTTTAACCAAAACCGTCCTAACAATCAAGGAGCCGTTTACCAAGCACCACCATACCAACCACCAACAAATCAACCTTTGGTTAATCAAGCTTTACCTCCCGTTTCACAAATTCAAGGCGTGTCCAAAACGGATTTTGAAAGTTATGCTAAAGCAAATGATGCGAATATGAATAACTTGCAAATGAAGTTGGATAATTTTCAAAGAAACCAAAATGATTTTCAAAGAGTTTACAATGATTCTCAAAAGAAACAAGATGATTTTCAAAAGATGATGCTCCAGGTTTCATGCAAAGCTATCACACCAACCAACCTTCAAACTTCAAGTTCTTTACCAATGCAATACCTTTTCCAAACCCTAGGAACGAAGCCAAGGCAATTAGCCCCCCTCCAACCCCCTAACCCCACCCACAACTACCTCTTACCCTAAAAAAAAACCCCCCCTAACACCCACCCACCTAAACCACCCCCGCCCCCCCACCCCAAAAACCCATACCCCCCCCCCCAATTACCACCCACATATCAATATTACCCCACCCCCTACCCCCCCCCCCCCACCCCCCCCCCCCCCCCCCCCTAAAAACCCTATACCCCCCCATTAAACTACACACCCCCCCCCCCCCTATTACCTACAAACCCCCCACAAACCTTCGCAAACCCCCCTTAACACCCCCATTAACAACCACCCAACCACTCCCCCATAGCCCCCCCCCGCCCCCCCAACTCAGTAATGGTGTTTTCATACGATGGATCTCCGATTCCCCCGACGGTCGGTGGAAAAGGAAAGAGAGGTGACAAAGGAATAACGGAGCTACAAGCAACCGAAGACATTCACCTCCGCCATACGTTCAAGAAACAAACACCCAAAGACAAAGAACCAATCGAAGAGCTCTTTCATTTGCTAACAAAAGCCATACCTAATTTTGCCTTACACCCATCGACACTCATTCAAACAAAAGATTCGTGAAAAGGATGGATATCCTACTCAAATTATGTAAATCTTCCTTACATCTTCACTTTGCAGCTAAGTTTTTTCGCGGATGCTCTCCATTCATATCCAAAGTTTTGCTCGATGTTCCAAAAAGAATGTTAAATAATAAAGACAAATTGATTGAGTAACCAAACACCGTGAATGAAAATTGTAGTGCGGTGTCCTTTAAAAAGCTTCCTCTTGGACCTTCTCTCTTATCATCTATTTTTAAAGCAGGAGTGATTGTTGAAGAATAAGAAGGCCATATTGGCAGTACAAAGCAGTCTTAAGTAGATTCATCCTCTTTTTTAGAATCTTGTGCATCAATAGTGTCTTTTGTACCTGCATTTTGGTTAGCTTCTTGTTGACCTGAATGCAGGTTAGCTTGATTCTCTGATCTAACAGGATGATAATTTATAGAGTTAGTTAAATAATCAAGATCAAAAAGCCAAGTTAGTCCTTTCCCTGCAACATTTGGTTTGTTCTCTAAGAAGTTGATGTACAGGTTTTCTTCAACTCTTTTGGTTTCTAAATTGTATACTCTAAAAGCCTTGCTTTGAAGAGAATACCCAACTAAAAAGCCTTCATCTGATTTTCCAGCAAACTTGCCCAGGTGGTCAATGGTATTCAAAATGGTTACATGGCACCCAAAAGGTCTTATATAACTTATAATTGGTATCTTACCAGTTAAAAGTTCATAAGGTGTCTTATTATGAGGCTTGGTCACTAATACCCTATTTAGAACATAACAAGCAGTACTGACTGCTTCAGCCCAAAAAGTGTTAGGTAAAAATGAATCTGCAAGCATGGTCCTAGGAGCCTCAATAAGGGTCTTGTTCTTTCTCTCAGCAACTCCATTTTGTTGTGGAGTTCTGGCATTACTGTATTCCCTCTTGATCCCTTTTGACCCACATAATTCAATAACATCCCTGTTCTTAAATTCTGTATCATTATCACATCTAATGGTTTTAACTTTTTATTTTAATTGGTTCTCTATCTGTCTTATAAAGTCCTTAAGGATTGCACTAGTTTCATCCTTAGTTCTTAAGAAAAATACCCAACTAAACCTGCTAAAATCATCAGTGATAACTAGGCAATAGGTCTTATGGTTTAAGCTCCTGACAGATGTAGGTCCAAACAAATCCATATGAAGAAGTTGTAAAGAGTGGCTAATAGAGCTTACTGTTTTGGCCTTACAGGAGGCCTTGTGTTGCTTTCCTTTCTGACAAGCAACACAAGTGTGGTCATTTTGAAAAAGCTTTGAAGGTAAACCTCTTACAAGGTTTCCCTTTACAAGTCTGTTTAGATTTTTGAAATTAACATGACCCAACCTCCTATGCCATTTGTTAGATTCATCAGTTGTAGCCTTTGCAATTAAACAAGCCAATCCTCCTGAAGGAACAATGTTCTCTAAATTAAAACTGTACATATTGTTTTGTCTGGGGATTTTAAGTAATACTTGATTTTCATCAGGTAACTTAAACTCAGAAGACAAAACAAGACATTCAGAGTCAGTAAACAGAACCTTGTTCTTTTTGTCACATATTTGTGACACAGAAAAAAGATTGAAATGCTGAAGTTCTTTTACAAAGCATACATCCTCAAAATCTAACTTACCCGTTTTAATTTTACCTTTACCAGTGATATAACCTTTACTACCTCCAAAAGCAACAGGGCCACCATTAAAGTCTTGAAATTCAGCAAGGTAGGCCTTGTTTCCAGTCATGTGCCTGGAACATCCACTATCAACAATTCCTTTATTCTTTAGAGCTCTATGTGGATAATCCTGCACACAAAATAGAAGAGATTAGTTTCTCTTAGGGACCCAAGCCTGTTTGGGCTTGAGTCTGCCTAGTGGATCTTTGAAAGTGTAACAATTTCTAAGATTGGATCCACCATTGTATTTGGAGACATTGTGCCAGTTGTATCTTTGTGTTCTCCAATTACAACCTGCTGAGGGCTTAACAGCAGTTTCCCTTTTTCCCCCAACAGTACTAACTGTAGTTACCTTAGCAGTATTAACCTTTTGTTTTGAAAAATCTGTTCTAAGTACTGTTGTCTTTTTAAAAGGCCTTGAAGATGATGAATGAGTTTTGTGAAAAACATTTGCTGGTCTAACTCTATTCACAATGGGCTTAACAGTATTAACTTTCATGGCAGTACTAGTTAGTGCTGTCTGTCTGTTAACACTTTGCCTAGCAGTACTAAAATTTTTAGTACTGCTAGCTCTAGCAGTACTAACTGGAATTTTACCAGTTCTAGTTAGTACTGCTGAAGGAACAAATTGGTTTTGTTTATTCACTCTTTGCACATTATTCCAACCATTGTTTAACTCAGCTTTTCTTGCCATCCTCTTCTCATGGAAATCACAATCTCTAATTAAATGATTAAGACTTCCATATACAAAACATGCTCTTACAGTAAACCCATACCCCAACTCTGTCTTATCAACTTTAGGTTTTTGACTATGTGTAAACTGATTCTTGATAGTTTCCCTAGGAGTTTTTACTTGCTGGTTAGCAAAACTAGGTGTTTCTTGTTCTTTTCTTGGTGTAGACACATACTCATCTTCACTATCTGATTCATACTCCTCAATGATAGGAGCATCAGACCAGACCTTAGGTTGACATTCTATATTAGATTCATTGACAACTGGTTCAGACACTAATTCAGAGGGTTCTGTACTAATGTTAGATTCACAGGTATCAAATTCACTTGTTTGGGATTCAGATTCACTAGATTGAGTCTGTTTTGGACCATATGTAAATTGTGAGTAATCTACTTCAATCTCAGGTCCAGATGGCATATAATTTCCTGTCATGGGTGGGGGTACAGCATGCATTCCATCTGCTGTAACAAACCTATCATACAGAGGTTGTTTTTCTAACTCACTCTCTTTATTCATAAAAACACTCTGCAACACTTCATTTTCATAGCTCAAAATCCCATCATATCTGTGATCCCCATACCCAAGCCCAAACTTATCATTAGCACTCATTTGGGTATTTAGCAGTTTACTAAGATTCTTAGAAGAGTTATGCCATTTTTCTACTTTAGCCTTTAAATCTTCTTTTTCCTTTTGAGCTTCTGCTAATAATTTCTTATGGTATGTGAGAACATCTGTTTTATCATCTAAATCTATTTTCATAAACTTTATCTTTTGTTCATACCAAAGTTGTCCTTGTTGATGAGCAACTAACTGTGCTTCAACTTTCTTAAGACCTTGAGAATATGCCTTTATTTCTATGCTTGCATCACTAAGTTGTTCTCTCTGAGCATCATACAGTTTTTTAAGATTAGCATAAGACTCTTTACACTTATTTGAACAGGAAATTACCTCTGTGTCTGAGTCTGAGCTGTTGCAAGCCATCAAAGCATAATCTTCATCTTCTGAATGATTTGTCCAATCACACCCTTCTCCATCATTTGTCACCAATGCTAAGAGTCCTCCTTATTCTCCAATTTCTGCTCCCATCCTTGTTTCCAAAAGTCCAATGCATCTTTCCTCCTGTGATCTTGATTTCCCTTGATTTTGCACTCTTTAGCAAAATGCCCTGTCCATTTGGCAATTGTACACTTTTGTTTATCTAAAGCCAACTGTCTTTTGCACCAAATTGTAGCTATATACCAGTCTTCTTGTAAAACTTTTCATTCTCTTTGAGATCATGGCCACATGCCACAATCAAATCTATTCTTCAAGGGTCATGATTTCATTAATCGTTCTCAATCCTCATGATCCAGTTGAGGGCAACTAGATTGATGAAGCAAGTAATGAGTATGAGATGTTTTGTTCATACTTGAGTTTTGACCAGAAAGGATTGGGAACATAATAAGCGGTACTAACACATGTAGTACTAGCTGGGTTTTCAGAGACAAATGCCTACATTTTTGCGGCTAGAAGATGAGCAAGAGCCTTGTATGTCACTCTCAAAGACTTTTAGATTATTGATACAGATCATCAAAAAACAGAGACTGTCCACATAATCCTAGGTTTGCGTTCCTCATATTAAGGAAACTGTGACCATGCAAAAGGTGAGATCTTAGGAATTTTTTATTGCATCCTCAGTAGATACACCTCTCCAACATGAATATCTAACTGACTAAGATACATTTGGAACCTTCAATAGCCTTTGTGAAGTCCTTCTGTGTGAGACAGAGAATCCTTCAAACTGTATGGCTTCAAGATAGTACTTCTGCAACATCTTGGATTCGTCATTATCCACCAAATCTAGATTTGATGGCATCCCACATCTCTTTTTTAGCATCCATCATCTATGGAATTTAAGCAGAATGATCTTCTATAGGTGCCATAAGCAAGGTGGTCCTATGCTTTTCTCTCTCATCTCTGGCTACAATTTTCCTTGTATGCAGTTTCTTGGAGGCCAAGCCTTAATTTGTCCTTATGTATCCTGTATGATTGATACAGGCACCATTACCCATTTTGTATGAACCACCCATATTGGACAGTCTGTATGGCCGAAATAGTTTTCCATTGTCATAGCCCATATATCATAATTCTCCCTTTTTAAGATTAGGCTGCTGATGGTTTGATACTGTATGAGAGTTTGTGTTGGTGGTCTGTGGTGATGATGGAGGAGGTGGAGGTGGTGGGGGAATTTTCATCATGTGATCCAGACATATTACGTTTTGGAGGATGAAGGTTTATAACTGGATTTATTTGTTCTTCTTATTCAGAGTTTCTCACAGGCTCTGATACCACTTGTGAGTCCCTTGTTGAATAGATCTCTGCAGCCTATTAAGGATGATAGCCAAGATGTATAAATACAGTTGACTATGAAACACTGATTAATGGATACTAGTTTAATTGCGGATCTAACACAAGTACAAAGAATAACAATGAAAAACAAATAACTTCTATTAATCTGCTTTGAGTGATTACAGATTACAACATTGAGATATGATTTTGTATGAGATATATCTTAGAGACTCGTATCTCTAACTATACCAAGAAGTGAATCCTATTTATATGAACTAAGGATAAACCCTAACAGGCTTACAAAAACGCGTACATATCTTTTCCTAAAATATCTCATACATATCTCTTAAATGGTACTAACTATTTTCTACTATCGGTACTAACTAACTGATCAGTACTTAACACTTTGTACTGTCAGTACTAACTATAACTATTAGTGCTAACTATAACTATCAGTACTAACTATTAATACTGTCGGTACTAAGTTAGGAAAACATAATTCCCAACAAACTTCATGTTCCTCCTTTGACTTTGAGTAGGCCAGAATGTCATCAATGAATACGATGACAAACCTACCTAAGTACGGTTAGCAACCCGGTTCATTATGTCCATGAAAACCGTTGGTGCCTTGGTTAACCCAAAAGGCATAGCCGTAGACTCAAAATGTCGTATCTTCGTACAGAAAATGGTTGTCATTGGAAAGGCAACTCATGCACTTGAGCTGAAATTAACCTGACCGAAAAAAGCTAATCTTAAGAAAGGACACGCTCTTCATAACTAATCAAACAAGTCATCAATCCTAGGGAGTGGATAACGGTTTTAACAGTTAATTTATTCAACTCCCTATGATCAATACACATGCGAAAGGAACCATCCTTCTTCTTCATGAATAACACCGGTGCTCCCCACAGAAAATGAATAGGTCATATGAAACCCTTGTCTTCTAACTCTTGAAGTTGTTCAGACAATTCTTGCATTTCCGAGGGTGTTAGACGATATGAAGACTTCGCGGCTGGCGTTGCTCCATGAACTAAGTCTACGCGGAATTCAACTTGTCGTTGCGGTGGTCATTGACAAATCTTCCAAAAACACATCAATAAAATCTCGTACGACGGAAATATCACTAAATTTCGGTTCATCTACCTTAACGTTCATTAGGGCTTTGGCGGCTCCCAAAGTACGTTCCCCATGAACCCGAAGTATCTCATCACCTTCCAACGGTATTCTAACCACCTTCTCATGACATACTACCGCGAACTTCCTTTTAGACAACTAGTCCATTCCCACAATCACATCAAAGCTTCCACGACTCAACGATATCAACGAACTCCAAGGGTTACGAACAATCGAAATAGAAAACAAACGACAATATAGAAGTTAAAAGCTAGAATGCGTATAAGGAGAATCCTATAATGCAAAATAGACGTGGATCAATTGGACGAAAAAAATCCTTTGAAAGAAAGGATACGTATAGCACTGAGTTGGAAAACTCAACGAAAAAAGAATAATCAACAGCGTAAGCCGCGACAAAAAGAACACATACAAAAATCTAGAACGAAAGACAGAAATTCTATACTAATATCCGACTTTACTCGAGAAGACAAATTAATAATGTTTTATATAAAAACTCAATTTCAAATGAAGAATCACTTAAAGTATAAAAATCATTTTAACTAATAAATAAAATAGTATTAAATGTAACCTTTATAAAATTCATTCTGGTTGCCATAAAAATCTAGAGATGGTTATCTAATGGTGTATCGTACCTTACCACTATGAATCACTTTAAACCTGTTTTTTATAATAAAAATAAAATCTATTTAACCACTCAACAATTTTCATATCCTATTTGCATAGGCCATTTAAACATATTTTATTTATAAAGATCATTTAAAACACAGTTTTCCCAAACACTAACACAATACTTCCAAAGGGTTTTATAAATTAATATCAATCAAAACATAGGTTATCTCAAACAAAGGACAACCATAAACCAAAAGGGATCGTAAAACACCGTACAGACTCTAACACAAATCTATTGTTTGAAAACGAAAGAAAATGCCAGAAACCATATACTCAAAATAAAATCAAACAAACTCGTACAAGAAAACTCAAGCAAGACGTTACGTACCCAAAAGAAAACGTAAGGTCTTATCCAAATAACGATCAACAGAACAAACCTAAGAGCATCGATACTAACACGTCGCCAATGGGTTACGAAAACCAATGGATATACAACCAAGGGAGTAATGATTCACACTAATACGTTAGGAACAATTAGTGCTTAAAAGAAACGTTTGATACTCGTATGAGTAATCAATGCAACGAAAGAACTAACAAAACGCGCCTATCTCTGAAAGATCAAATTCCGAACAACCAATATACATTGAGACGTCGAATAGGAAAATTAGGTATCCTTACTAACCAAGTACGATGAAGGGATGCTAAGCTTAGACTTAGGAAATCTGAACAAACAACCAAGCAAACAAGCAACCTATATAATAGCAATACCAGGTATCCGCAAATACTAGATGGAAGGGAAACTTACTATCTATACAACTCAAATTAACATATCCTCTAACTAGGGTAAGAGAATAATTCTCTACCTAACCACCATCTTACGCATGAATACACATATAAGGAAAACATATACACATACCAACCTTTACTACCAAGACACAAATAAATGCAATCATTGGTCACAAGTTAGCGTGTTGATGCCTTCTATCATTATAGTTGGCCACCTAATAATTAGATAAGTGCCGTTCATTTCACCACAAAATAGACTCTGTACACTTACTGTCCAAGATTACCCATTTCAAATCATAATTTCATATATATAGAGCAACATATTCCACATTGCACACTCTTAAAGAAACACATCCAACCTTAACACATAAATTGGATGCCATCAAATAACTCACTAACTTATACCCAAAACAATAAATCAAAATCGACATAAAGGAACGTAAGATCTCCTCGCACGCCTCCCAAAACATATGACATATCCAGAAACGAACAATAATCAATAACAACAATGACACGAGGTCACAAAGGAACGGGCAATAGAACCTTAGTGCTGAGCCCTCGCTTGAGTTTGACTTTGCCGATCTCCGCAAGAAATCAACGCCGACTCCACGGTCTCAGCGTTACTACCGACGCACCGACAAACGATCAACTATCCCTATCTCCTACTCGGACTGCACAAGACTCCTCTTATGACATCCTTATAACGCTTACGTCCAGTTCGGGAAAATTGGTGTCCCCAACGAGACTTATTACGAGGGAGAGGGCAAAAAACCTAGAGCAAAATAACTTAAGAAAGGATATATATAACATATCATATTAGATGCGGTAGACAAAAATCAACTAAATGAAAAACACTTAACCAAAAAAAAGCGAAAATAGATGCTTATGATAAATAATAGCAGGGAAACATAGTAATTATAGCATGTAAACGCACTTAGCCCTAAATGCCTCTACATGAAGAAACCCCTTCGGTTAAAGTCTAGGCTCAAGCCACATACTTCTCTACTAACTAATAGGCTCTTATACCCATCCTGTCAGCATCCCCTCCTAGGCGGCGAAACACGAGGCGTAACATCATGGGATAATCATCACATACATTAATTGGTGTCAACAATAAGGGACTAAAGGTGAGCACACACACACACGGCAACACTAATGGTTTCTATGATAAAATACCCAACTATAAAACAATGAGTCTTGCATTAAGATGCAACAGTCAATACCACCAGGAAATACATATCCAAACAAGTAAGCCTAAACAAAATCAAACAAACCCCCAAGTATCAAACTAGTCGAGATGACATAAAATAAAATCCCTGAGGAGACAATGACTTCGCATGCAAGCCTACAGTCTCACTACCATCACTCATCCCTACGCGCATTTAACATCCGCAGATGATTTACCTGAAAATGATGCTTAAAACGTCACATAAGTGGTGAGAGTGATAAGTTTAGACACTATAATCAAATCAAAGCTATAAATTACTGTGATAATAAATAAAACATAGCAATAAATGATTAATGCAAACATGGTAGGACAATTACTATACTATCATACAAACGAACAGGCAAATGTAACCATAACGAGCATGGGAATGGAACGTGTCCCTCGATCCAACAAATATCAACAATTGGGTAGGAACGTTACCCCTGATCCATTAAAACCCTTACTTCACATGGGTAGGAACGTTACCCTTAATCCCGATATCACAACAAATGGGTAGGAATGTTACCCCCGATTCAAATACACATAAGCATTTAACACGTAACATACAATAGCCAAGTAAAGTCCATACACTTTAAAAATAAAGATACGTAATCACAGTAATTAGGACATTTCAAATCCATTTGCATCATTTCCATCCTAATTTAAAAGCGATGTGAAAAGAGAGACTATGAAACTCACCTGAATACTCAAACGCAGCTTCCAAATCTCAACACGTAACTATACAAATAAATAAGCACGTTTATACGCGACCAAGCTAAAATCTCTAGTCTATGTAACACACATATGATGGATGTCTAAAGGTTTAGCTAACCATCATGGGTCACCCCGATGCCATGCTCAACCTTAACCATCTCATTAACACTTTACACTAGCTACTTATAATTAAATCAGAATTACAGAATTTTAGTGTCTCTTTACGTACTCAAAACCCTTACTTAATGACCTTCATAATTTATACCAAAAATCACTCATGTTCATTTATGAGTATATTAACTACCTTATGATTCCCAAGTATTACTTACATATGTAACTACTTAAAATAAAATCAAACTTCAAAACTGTCATAATTCGGATTTGATTGCACACCAAAATATATCACTCTAACTACCATACTTAGACATGCTTTCAGAGGCTAAATAACCACTTACGCACCTAAAAGTCTACCAGCTGGAATTATACTTAGGCCTGGACTAACACTATCATTGAGTAGGCGTACTCATCCGATCCCAAATCACTATCATTGAGTAGGCGTACTTGTGGTTCCTTTAAACTAAATGGGTCTTTGCAACCAATAAAGGATGATAGTCAAGATGTATAAATACAACTGACTATGTAGAAACAATGATTATGAATACTATATGTTAATGCGGAATCTTAACACAAGTACTAAGAAAAACAATGAATCAATATGAATAACAACTTTATTAAAGTGTTCTTGAGGATCACAGATTGCTAGCTATGATATTGTATGTTCTGTATGATCTTGTATATTAACTCTCTTTAACTATGCCTAGGGGATCCTTTTATATCATAAGGATAACCATAAAAGGCTTACATATCTTTCTGACAAATATCTCAAAAATATCTTTTAAATATCTTGTCATCGGTACTAACTAATTTACTACTGTAGGAACCCGTAATCACTTCACTTCATATACGAATCAAGCACAAATCGAAAAACTAGAAAGAGAGAAAGAGATGTGATAGAAAAGAGAGAGAGAGAAAAGAGAAATGAGAAAAAAAAAGATATTTGTGATATTATGATT